>VZTT01018316.1:7772-32090 GCA_013400855.1 Buphagus erythrorhynchus | reverse complement strand
TGTCTGTATAATGAGGGATATTTTCTACTTTTTTGTGGCTACAAATTTAAAAAATGGTACGACGAAAATTGAGATTGTTCCTATTCCCTGGAGTTAGTATACTGCTTATACATTTTCAATCCAGTTTTCTTAGCCTTTCTTACACAAATGTTATTCCTCAGGGCTAGGAAAGTCTCATTTTTGTGCATAAATATGTAAGCTAATGTAGAAATCAGTTACAAATTAATGTAGCTTTTTGTAATAAATATGATGTTCAACTAGGCCAGAACTTTTAAATCACAAATTTCAGATATGTGTGTGAAACTATTTCTAGTAAATCCAAGAAGATACTTCAGAAATATGTTCATATATTGAGATGGTTTTAAAAGATCCCTTTCTTTGGTGTTAGGTGCTGTCTCCAACTCAGATGAGCTCTGAGACTCCAGGTTGATATTAATTCTTCAGTCCAAACTAAATGAATTCTCTTAAAGGTCTTAATGATCTGAGTTAGGAGGGAAGACAGGACCTAAACCTCAAAGGATGACAGGACAAGGACTACCAAATAAGCCAGCAATGGACAAATCCTAAAAGAAACTTCACTGATTTATACCCTCCAGCTCAGCAGTGATACTGGACCTGGAGGATGAGTATTCTGTATTCCCTGTTCCATAGGAATGTAGCCATGGGAACTTTACTTCTGGGTACCAGAAAACTCTGTTATCTTCTCTTTGATACCACAGGGGTCCAGTTAATTCCTTGTCTTAGATATCCATGGTGCTCTAAGATGCCTTCTTCTGTACCAGTTGTTCCATTCCATTCCTCCAAAGTATTGAGCAGAGTCTCAGCCATTACTGGGCAGCATGAGGGTCACTTTTGTCCTTCCCTTCCCTGCCTCAGCTGTGCATCACATAGCACTGAAGGTTACTCTATTCCTGCTCAAAAAAACTCCTGTGAGCCCAAAGAGCAGATGAAAAAGAGAAGGCAGAGATGGGTTCTTGCTCTCCCCTTTGTACTTTAGGTACAGGCTGTAAATCAGTAGCAGAAGATATGCTGTAGAAGAAGTTGAACTGGTTCTAATTTGGTACTGTGGTGGTCTTTTTCCATGGTTAGTCAAGAAGGCATTTCCCCACCATCTGGTTGCACAGAGTCTTAGGAATTAGGCTCCATTCAGACAGCTCTTAGAAAACTATCAAGGCTGTTTCTGCCTCTTCCCTGCCAGCTGCCTTCTTTAGCCCTTGCTTCTAAGACTCCTGAGAAGGTGGGAGTCTTCCAGGGTAGTCAGCTTGGTCAAATGTTTTACCTGTGCTGCCAGATAGAATTGCTCCCAATATCCTCTACCCTTTTATCTTAGCCTTTCTTTAGTGTGAAGTTAGCTGGTTTTCTCCTTNTCTAATTTCTCCCAATTTGGGACTGCATGGCTCTGGGGTTTTGGCAAGTGTCCATATCTAATAATAATAATGCTCAATGACACAATGACTTTTAAAAATGAGGCTTAAGAAAAATATTTCTAAGCCAGTAGCTGCATTTTTCACCAAAAATTCCCAGTACTACAGAGAAGATGGATTATCATGAGAAGAAGTAATCCTATCAGACTGTCTGCTAATTCTATTAAAATTATGCAAGTGACAAGTACTCTCTTAAGCACTGAATAACCCTTTCAGAAGTGCCCCTATCAGTCAGAGAATGTTGATCTTCACAGCAGTAGAGAATACATTACTTTATATGTAGGTATCTGCTTATTTCCCAGAGAGCATGGAAGTTTTTCCTTTATTGTTAGCATGTCATTGTCTATTTAATTGTTTAAACTTAATGGCTGGGTGGGGTTTTTTCACTCCCATGGTCAACAGATATGTATCCCATACACAAAAAGAGGATAGCACTGCTTATAGTGTCAACAGGAAAAGCTGAAGAATATTCTGCAGTCGATATTTATCACTTTTCTTGTGATCANAGAGGATAGCACTGCTTATAGTGTCAATATGAAAAGCTGAACAATATTCCGAAGTTGATATTTATCACAGGGGCTTTTTTTGTGATTGTGTGATTTTATTTTACTTTAACTTTTTGAATTCTATTCAATAGGTAGTGCTTTAATTAACTTGATAAAATTTTATCACGTTCCTATGGTCACAAGGAATAGAGAAATAACCACATCTGTAAGCAAAACCCTTCAAGAACTGATCTTGCCTCTTTTATTATTGCATTGCCATTTCAATGATGCAAAGTTATTAAAATGGGTGCAAAGTCTTACTGGCCCCAAAGCAATTAGATTTTCCAGTCTCATCTAACTCCCAGTGCTTCCAGTGGAAGTTCAGAGAGCCCTCAGACCACAGTGGACTGAAAGCCTGTTATGATCTAGATGTGAGTGTGACCTTGAGAGGTGGTATTTGGAGAATATGCAATTCAATAAGTACTTCTGATCAAAAGTTGTAGTGTGCCAAGCTTGCATAATTTCAAAATAATTGGGAAAGGTGATTTATCTCCTGCCAACTTTTAAAGGAACTTTCTAAAAGCATGCAGCATGTCTCAAAGTGTTAAACTGTGTCCTAAGGCTGTTAGATTTTACACATTTGCATGACTTCTTAAATCAGACCTAAAGCTGTTGCTTTGGGTTATTTTTAATGTGGTCCGCAGAACAGATACTGTTCCATTTTTATCATTTTCTTTGGTATCTACACAATGACAAGAATTGTATTTTTGACCTTTAATCTAAAGAGCATTCAGAAAAGACTGAGAAAGTGCACATTTGGAAATACTGCCTTCAGAGATAGGGGAGAGGGTAAAAAAAGAAAAGATATGTGTGTGAAGGGAAGAAAAAGAGGGACTGAGAAAGAGAGCAAACAATAAAGCACTTCTTTCAGGCTTGGTGTTCAGAGTCTACATTCAAAGAATAGAGTGCAAGTGGTCTCAAGCAAACACGAAAACACATCAGGCTTCTTACAAAGGAATCTATAAAAAGATTTTGAAAATGTTAACCCCCAGCACAAGCAAATGGATATTTCTAGTCTAAGCTCTCGATTCGGAACAGTAAATATGTCTTTTTTGAAGGTTGAGGATTTTGAGTTAGTTTTTGCCACTGCAATCCTTCCTGCACCAGCATCTCCACATTATCTCTATTTCCATGCATTTCAGGCTTGAAGTGGGAGTGGAAGTAGAAGTATGGAAAGTCTCCTGAACGAGCTCTGCTCCCATCCTTTCACCTTTGCGTCATTTATTTGGCTCCACCTGCAAACATCTGTTTCACCAGCTCTTTCTCTGGTGCCTTCTTCAACAGAGCTCCCCTCTGAAATTTCCTTCTCAACCTAATAATCTAGTCTGCCTCCACCCCTTATTCTTTAAAGTCTCTTAAAATACTTGTCTCATAAAATCTATAAGCCCCAGTGCTTCCATCGAGTCCATCAAAGAAACAGATAAAAAAACAAGCAACCCCCTGCAGACCTACTAAGGCATGAAAATGAGCTGAGTGTGAGTGCTCAGTCACTCTTCCTTTTTAAGCTTTATTCCTTCCCTGTTTGACTTGTTCTGTCTGTCTAGACTGATTTTTAATTGTCCTTCTGCAGTTTTATGCCTAGGCTGTGAGTTTCCCAGAGCAGAGCCTTCCTTTTAATAGATGGAGCCCATAAGAGATAATACCTCCTCTTGGCACAGGCAGAATTTGTATTCAAATATTCTCTGACCAATTACTCAGTATTAAAAATTATTGAAAAAGCTCACAAAGGGCTATCACCACAAAATTACTATCACAATTTATTTAGCTGAGAAATGCAGATAAGCATCTGGGTTTTCAGATGCTTTTTGAGACAAAGAACTGTATTCATCAGATACTTGGAGACGCAAAGCAACCATAAACCCAACTTTTTCTGGCCAGGGAAACAGTTTTACAGCTGTTTTCTATTGTCAGAGTGACTCAAACCATATGGGTGAATCCAGTCCCAAATCTTCTGAGATCCACCAATCACTTGCTTTCACCTAGACAGCTGCAGATTTAATCAGCTGCACTCTGACTTCTGAAAATTTAAAACCACTATTTAGGTCTAGCAAGGCTCAGTCTGAACCACCTCTTTTTTTCTCTCCCCTCTTTCAGGATGGCATTCACCTCTGTAAGTCAGGCATAGGGCTGATTCACAAAGGCTGCCCTGCTTAGACACTCAAAGTTTCAGTAAGACAGCAGAGAGGGAAAAGCCTTCTGCTGGCCATTTGCAAGGTAACAAGTTCATTCTTTGTTAGACCAGGATTTGGTTCCCAATATATTCAGAATGAAAGCTGGAGTCAGACCAAGGTCATTGCACTGGGATTTTGTTTGAAGGTGGATTTTACTTTATGATTTTGAAGAGCTTTGTGGCTTCTACGCTTGAGGCAGTCGGATTTCTCTATGGTTTTATGTTGCAGTTTGAAAATAAATGTAGCAGTTGTTCATTATTAAGAGCATAATGGAGGAAGATAATTTTAATGATCCTGGAATGAAATATAAGCGGGTTGCTGCTGATAAATATTTTCCTGTTCTATGTTATATAGATACAGGGTCACTACTCTAACACACTTATAAAAAGTGAGCTTTAAATAACAGTAGATTATGTCATAAGTCCCCGAGGCCATCTTGGGGGACAAAAAAAAATAGATTTTGGTTTACAAAATGTTTTTCTCTGGTCATATGTCAAAACAGGTACATCTGAGACTAGAGCTAAAAAAATCTACACGCAAAGATGGGTCTACTTGCAAAATGCCATCAGATTTACAAAGGGAAATAAAAGAGAATAATTTTCTTTGCCATTTCATTAATTCTTCTATTTTCCACTGGAATTTGTCCTCTGTAGTAATGTGATGCACAAAGTGCTCGGAGCAAATCAGGATTTTTTAAACTGATGAAGACTTTGGGCTAAGTGCTAAATGGATTGCTGTTCTGAGGGTCTCATGTACAAGTGTGAAGCAATAGAGAGCTCTCAGCAGCGTGGTCCATGTTGATCCCTTTATAAAAATCTCCCCCCTTTGATGAAACAATCATTTCAGGCTACACACTTCGGTACCTTTCTTCTTCCTCTTTGCACAGTCCTCTTAAAAACTATCTCAGCCTACTTCTCACAGGGACACTAAAGGTAAAATGTAAATAATTATAAAATCTAAAATGCAATTAAATGGTGGCTCTTGACCAGATTAGACTGCCACATACTAGGGAAAGACATGGGGAAGTCAGACAAAGTGAAGCTATCACAGCTCCAGTTTAGAGTTGATCTTTGGCCAAACGTTTTGCAGGCAAATTCTGACATTGCCCAGAAGGCCAAGTTTCTTATATAACAGAGTAATTCATCTGGCCAGCCCGAGGGCTGTCGCTCTGTCACCTCTATCTTTAGCAAGTGATGAGTTTATTCAGTAATTCAAGACACCAGTCTCAAGGGGAGGCAGCTCATGCCCATGGGCCAGCTGCTGCAGCCCATGGACCAGCCAGGCCACACCGAGCCCGACTCCGTGCTCTGCAAATCTGGTTTCCAGAGGAATTTTTTTGCAAGCCGAAGGAAATGGAAAAATGGGAGCAGCAAACATCTTGTGCAACCGATCTGTTGGTCCATATTCCTTCCACAAAGCGGAAAAAAGAAAACCACAGTTCTGGTAAAATAGAGCACGCAAAAAAAAGATTCAAGGTCTCATATTCCCATGAAAACTTTGTTTTAATTAGCTTTGCATAGAGAATTGTCTTCTTCCTTTCCATTGGGTTCCATTTTCATATCTTTAAAAGCCCCTGATGATAAGGTTCATTTTATTTAGAACAAAAACACTGAGACAAATTCTTTGTTTTCTTTTGGCTTGCAATGATGCCATTGACCACTTTGTCCAGCCAAATAGATTTTACCTAACTTCTATATATGACCCCAAAGGGGTACATATATTTAGGGTCTGCCAGTCCTCTGGAAGAGGATATCTTGTTTCCTTTTTCTTGGCTAGACAAGTCTGTTTCCTTGCACAGGGAGAAGATGAAGATTCTGGTTATCCAAGACTGCCCAGAGAGGAGCCCCTGGAGCAGGTGCTGCAATTTCTAATGTGTAAAAAGCCCTTTAACTCCCAATCTTCGGTGGAGGTTCCTGCAATATGTTTCCAAGCACTTGTGCAAAATTTACCCTGCTATTTCAAGACTGGATAGGGAAAACAGAAATTTAAACTCTTAACCAAAACTATTTTGTAGTTCTACCTATTTGCCTTACTTTTCCATTATATCTTTTCAAGTGCTCCTATTTTTCCATTCTTTTTTCCACTGCTTTCCTACTGTCCAGAGGGCAAATATACAGCTCATATAAGTCTTACATCTCTTTGACAAGGCAATGACTTTATTTCCTCTCCTGCTTTCAAATCCTAGTTACAATAACATCAATGGTGCTGTGAACTTTCCTCAAGTTTCACGGTTGTGAGTTTAGTAGCAGTGCTATTCCTTTTATTTGGCCACCTTTTTGCCTAATTATCCCTAGCTTGGAGAAGAAATAGAACCGGTGGTAAAGTAGCTTTTTCAGTGTGTGTGAAATGAAATCTTTTCAAAATTTCACTTTAATCAAAATTGAACCAGACCCTAAAAGATTTCACAATTTCCTATGAAGTAGAAATTCTGAGAATTTTTTTTTTTCCAAGCCTAAGACATATGATACTTCCCAGATTAAATATCTTCCCCGGAGCCTACATTAACTCAAAAATAAAAAGCAATTTCCCTCATTTTTGTTGATGCAAAGAAAGTCGATTTTGTTGAACAGCTGCCTGAAACTCCAAGGTTTGTGGCCTACTTTATAGCCAAGGCTTCCTGGGCTTTTCTCCTCCCTGTGCCAAGAAGGAAAGAGCTAGTTCATGCTGAGCTCATGACCTTGGGCTCCTGAGGTCACTAGTTTAGGAGCAGACTGCCCCAAAATTCAAAATTCCAAACTAAATTCTGCTCTGCAGTTGGCGAATCTCTTGTGACAGAAATCTTTCAGGCTGAACACAGACACGTTTTTTATTGGAAAATGTTATTCATAACACTAACTGAGAACAGCATGGGGTTGTCCTACTGCAGGGGAAATTCTGGGAGTTCAGAAGAAATCCCTGTAAATAGGTTACAGAGAAGAGCAAAGACTTTCTCGTGTGTCTATGCCAGTGGAACTGTCAGGATCACGCCCAGGGCACATACTAAAGGAGAGGCTGGCTGTGGAATGGTGATAAGAGCCTATTTTCTGGCGTCTATCATATGTCATGATCAGACCTATAAAAACGACGCACAGAACACATGGCAAGCTTCCACAGTTGCTGGAGCCAGGCACTGCTGTTGCATATCTCACTTCCTCCCTGCCCTTTGCATCGATGGTAGGACTCAGTCACGGCTGTGGCAGCATCCTCTGCAGAGTTTTCACTGGGAAAGGTGAAGTTTTCTGCTTTTTCCTTTTGGGGGTCACCCACACAATAGCCAGGCTCCCTGATCTTTAAACACCTTGGAAATGCAATGTTGCTAATGGATGGCACAGTTATAAATCAGTTTTAGAATTATTTATTCTTTTTCTCTTCTGGCTGTGGTTCTCTGATAGATCTGGCCTGAATGTGATGAGGAAGTGGTCAAAAACAAAATAGCTACAGAACTGTGACCCCTGGAAAGCAGAAAGTCAAATTTTCAAAGGATAGCTTATTTTGTTTTGCAAAGCAATTTGTGCTTACAGTTTTGAACTGCATTTGAACAAATGGGAAAAAGGATCAATTTTCCCCTGCATCTGTCTCAGAAGCTCCAGGCTCAGTAGCTGGTCATTCTGCAGGTGCACACTTCTCAACATTGATCTAAGAATTAAAAAAGATGGGATATGCCTCAGTCTGTAGGTGCCATACTTCCCTCTCACAGCTGATATGCAGTCTATCCCAGAACAGAAAAAGTAAATACTAAAATAGAAGGAACCTCGTCCCTCCCACATGAGCTGCTGCATTATACTTTGAAGCCAATGCAAATCCTGTTAGTGGTTTCAAAGTCCAGCTAGTGCACAGTACAGCATGAAACAAAATTTTAAGCAGCCAAGGCAGTAACCAACATTGAACTTTACTTTTCACTTAATGAAGATGAATAGATTTCATAAGAAAAAAATATTTCATAGGAAAAAGATTATTTCATAGGAATTATTTCATTATGTTATTAATATTAATTATTATAAAGTTATGGTTTGTATATTCATCTTTTAATTATGTCCAGTAGTACTATTCTACTTTATTCTGTTCTATGTTATATTATTTTGCACATGAAGTTTGTAGGGAAAGAGATCAAGAGGATCTTTTGATCTTGGTAGATCGTGGACTTGTTAGAGGAGGTCCAAAGGCTGATCATGGCCATGAAGATGACCAGAGGGCTGAAGCACGTGTCCCTGCAAGGCCAGGCTGAGAGAGCTGGGGTTGTTCAGCCTGCACAAGAGAAGGCTCCCTCAGGAGACCTTATTGTGGCTTTCCAGCACCTCAAGAGGGCTTTTAAAAAGGATGATCCTNGTGAGTGGTTTCAAAGTCAAGCTAGAGCACAGTACAGCATGAAACAAAATTTTAAGCAGCCAAGGCAGTAACCAACATTGAACTTTACTTTGCACTTAATGAAGATGAATAGATTTCATAAGAAAAAAATATTTCATAGGAAAAAGATTATTTCATAGGAATTATTTCATTATGTTATTAATATTAATTATTATAAAGTTATGGTTTGTATATTCATCTTTTAATTATGTCCAGTAGTACTATTCTACTTTATTCTGTTCTATGTTCTGTTCTGTTCTGTTCTATTCTGCACATGAGGTTTGTAGGGAAAGAGATCAAGAGGATCTTTTGATCTTGGTAGATCGTGGACTTGTTAGAGGAGGTCCAAAGGCTGATCATGGCCATGAAGATGACCAGAGGGCTGAAGCACGTGTCCCTGCAAGGCCAGGCTGAGAGAGCTGGGGTTGTTCAGCCTGCACAAGAGAAGGCTCCCTCAGGAGACCTTGTTGTGGCTTTCCAGCACCTTAAGAGGGCTTTTAAAAAGGATGATCCTTGTGGGCCCCTTCCAGCTGAGCATATTCTGTGATTCTGTGTCTCTCTGATCCCTATCCCAGTTTTAGGAGTTCAGGTCAGTGCTCCATATGTGCTGTGAACCCAGCTTTGTTTACACAACTCCAACATGCTGGGAAAAAAGTCCTATAGGATTGGAGACTCACATTTCCCTGAATAGGAGAATATTCAAGGAGAAAAGTGATGTTTGGGACAACAGAGAGGAAGGATTAAACATGGGGAAGGAAAGACAGCAGCTACAAGTTGTCGGGGGGCAGGGGAAAGGCAGAAGACAACTGAGACAGTCTAAGAATAGAATAAGAAGATCCTATGCAAACTAAATAAATAAGAAGAATAAAATAAGAAGATCCTATGTAAACCAGAGCACATCTCCTCACAGAATATACAAAGAGATCATAACTGTGTTAAAATCAAGAATTATCATTGATACTTATGTTCATTGTTATATTAATAATAATTATCATAATCATTTTGATGGTAAGATTATTATTGACATAGTGCTAATAACTATGCTAATAATTCCATTAATAATGCACATCCTCTATTGTCCTGAGCAATGACATTTCCATACTGTTCATCCTTGGGGGTCCCTTCCAAATCAAAGTCCAGGAAACCACCATTAAATATCTGTTGTATCTCTGCTTGCCTTCAGGGCCAGCAAGTATCAGTCCATCACAGAGGATAAGCCTGTGTGGTGAAGCCAGAAAACACAACTCTGCTGTTAAACGGATTTTTATCATACATTGAAATTTCAGGCTGGGGAGCTCTTAGTTTCAAACTTTTCAGATATTTAGGATCCAGCTTTTGAAAATAAGATGCTGAGAGATATTTAGCCTTGCAAAATGCTTGTAGAAGTGCAGAATTGTGGGTCCTACTGCCTATCTTAGACACATGAAGGAAAGTTGCATCTAAAGGTGATGCTGAGCACTGTCCTAGAGGAAGGCTGCTCAGCAGGAAGCTCCCTGTGGGAGCACCATGTCATGAATTCCACAGTCCATGCAGGACACCAAGAGTAGGAGGTGAAGATAGACACAATTACAGGGATGTATTTCAGGATGTACTCCCCTGCATTTTTAAATGAAGATAGTGCTGAATCTGTTAATTCGATAGAAAAAAATAGTCCTAAATATTCAATAACATTTGCTTTTTAAAGATAGAGCATCAGCAAAAAAATTCAAATTTCCTGCAAATTCTCTGGGATTCACTAAAGAGGGAAACTAGAGCAGCAGAGAGGTGGATCCTGCAAGATCTCTGCAACCATTACATCTGGGTGCCTATTTTCTTGGTGACACAGAGGCAAAAGGGAAAAAATGAGGAGGGAAAAATATGCAACTTGATTTCAACCTAAAATGGAGCTGACAGAGCATTGAGGGACCCTTCCTTCTGTTGTAGCCAGAGGCAGCAAAAACTTTCCTTTTCTGTGATGCAGAGGCTGGGTGTGGGTTAAAAGGGAAAGGAAGGAGAATGCCAGAAAGGCTCACAGAGGGACATTCCAGAATGCCTTAAAAGATGCAGAAAAATGAAGAGGTCATTTTTTTTTGCTGATCATGTTAACATTATTTTTAATCTCACTTTTTCCTAATGACCCTTCTGGAAGGGTGAAACATGCATTCTAACTCTCTTCTTTCAGTTAACTTAAAACCTGTGTGCTGAGGTGTTGTTGGCTTTTACGCTTGTGAAGAAAAAAAAAAAGGAGTAGGATGTTAGGGGAAAATATATTTCTGAAGCATTATTTGTTAAAATGTCTACAAAGAGTTTCACGGCCTTCACAAGTAGATGAAAGTAAGACAGCTCACAGTTTGACCTTCCAACCTTTCCTGGGGTCTCAGTAGGTGATTCTGAAAAACCTGGAGCTGTCTCTGGCTGCAGCTGCATTGTTGTAGGTTTGCAGTGCAATTTGCCTTCTTTCTGTCCCTCATACAGATGCTGGGTTGCCCAAAGTCTCAGTGAGTCCATCAAGGATCATTTGTGCCAGGACAGCTCATCACCTCTGGTTCTTGCACAAAAAGAAAAACAAACAAAAAAAAAAGGAATTAATTTAAAAAATCAAAACAAAACAAACAAGTTAAAAAAACAAACAAAACCCCAAACAAAAAACTCACCACACACAAGAAAAGCTCCCAAGCCCCCAAAAAACAGTCAGCAATGAGAAGAGGCAATGAAACTGGGGCTCCTGCTGCAGTCTGAGTGGAGAAGATGGTGACAACATATTGGCAGATTTGTGAGATGTGAGCTGAAAAAGAAACAGAACCCTTGCCACCCACTCCAATCCCATAACCAAGCAGAAAACACAAGCGGGTTAGTGCTCATTCCTGAACAGCTGAAGACATTGTCAGACATATTCTGCACTCCCACGTGAGTGGAGACATAAAACTGGGTGGTATTAACAGAGCAATTTTCATACCTACACCCACACTTTGAGGAACTGAGTTTTGATGATCTTGGCAGGCCCTTGATGCTTGCAGGGCTCTGACAGAGCAGAGCTGGGTCTACTTTCATGACTATCCCTGGGAGTCTCAACACCCAGGGATGCCTTAGATCCACATTGTTTTTAAAAAGAAATGAATCCTAAAGAAAGGCATACTTCTGATCCAGCAGGTCTGCATAGAAAACCTGGTCTGGTATGTTCCCATATCAATGAGAACAGAAAAAAACAGAGGGAACATATCTACACTGATGAGATACAAAGCCTTGAAGACTTGCCGCAGCACGAGGTTTAAATATCAGTGAACAGAACTATTTCTCAAAAAGCTGGAAATTGAAGATAGCACTTGACTCTTTCAGGCAACATTAGTGACCTTTCATTTCTAGAAATTCAGATAATATCCCTGGAGATATTTTATCAGTGTGGAATGTACAAAGTTTTTCCTCGCGCAACCATGAGTCAACAATATAATTACTATAGCCAGAAATTTAGACTTGGGAAACCTGTTCAACTAAAACCAGAGACAATTATAATAGGGGACAAAATAATAATAAAATTTTGTGTGGTTTTTTTTTTCAGCCACTAAGTGTGCAGAAAAAATTGAGAAAACTCCAGGTGCAAGCTCAGCATCCCCTTGTTCTGTTTTAAGAGGAGGGTATTAAATAGACATCACAAGTACCTGAGCAGAATCCATATGTAGATCAATAGTCTTACTGCTTCAGTAACACTGGATTTGATGAGTGTGAAGTGTAGCTAATGGACAAATTTCATAGCTATAAAATCTCCATTTCTCTTGTCTGTATATGCATCTATTAATTACAGGCAATTAATATGCCAGTTAACCTCTTAGAATTCAGTGATAGTCAGCATTCTTTGAAATTTACATAATTCCTAAGTATTTCTTTTACAGAAGACAGAAGAAACCTTGCAACTGCAGTATCACAACGCTGGTCTGGCTTTAAGGTTTAGGGTAAGGTCTGGTGTTTTGTTTTGTCCCTTACCAAGCCCAGGGGGGAAAGGGCAGTTCACAGAGGGCAGGGTGATCAGAAAACTCCTTTCATGTTTATTTGCTGCTGGAGGTGAAAAAAAAGGTCAAGTGTGTGTTTCAGCCAGTCCAGTTGATTCTCTATGGATTACATCCCAGGAAATCAAAACACATGGAATATGACTGGCAATCCCTACATGAAACTCAGTGGGATTTGAGGAGGAAAGGAAAAACACAAATGGTTACAGAGTCTGTTGTTTGAGCCCAGGGATGGTTGGAGGTTCTGGCTGGTGTTCCACAGGCATTGACTGCTAACCAGCCCTCCTATGTATTTTAGAACATCAGAAGGTCCTCTGAGTGGAACTGGGTATGTTTATTGAATGTATTTCTTGCCTGCCTCTCTTTTACCTGTACAGCAGCAGCTCAGTCCCCTTTGTCACCCTTGCATGGAAGGTGCAAAGTTCATGCTCAGACCCCATGCTTTCCTTGGTGATTTTCCACAACATTGCATAATTCTACCAAGAGCTGCTCACAAGACATTTAAAGTGTGCCCCTAATTTGGAGAACTTCCAGTGTGAGTCAGAGAGAGGCAAACCATGAAGGCAGAGAAAGAATACCAGAGCAAGGCAGGAAGCCCAGGGGAGGGCTGATAAAAAGGGCTGCTAGCTGGAGGTGGCAAAGGAGCAGGTAATCAGATACTGCATCCTTGGATCACAGGATGTGCCAGGTGGCCACAAACCCTGAGGGTTTGGCTTGGCCACTGCAGAGATAAGGCCAGCTGCAAAGTTTGGATCCTGATCAAATGTTTGCAATCCAAACACTCTGCGAGTTGGGGCTATTTGGCACGGGCCCGTGTCTAGTTTATATTAATGTTTATTGCCCGTTGGACATTTGGAAACTATCTTTCATAATTCACACCTCAGCAATGCATGTTTGGCCACCCTGATGGCAGGCTACAAATCTGACTCCTCTATGCAGCAGCACTCTTTTCAGCTGTGTGGAGCTGCCTTGCATGTGGCTTACATATTACAGCTGACAGGGGCTGAATGACAGATTCATGGCTCACTGTTAGAAGTTCAGCCAAAAAAGCAGAAAGGCATTTCTTCTGCTAGGGCTTTTATCTTTCACATCCACTCAACACTTTGGGTGAGAAGATCAGTGTCCTCTTTGCCTGCCTCCCTCTCCAGAAATTTCACATGGCAGGACTGTCACCTACAGTTGTTTCATTGGCTCCTTGGTCACACGACTTAGAGGCTTAAGTAGGCTCTGAACTGACCTCTCTGCTCTTAAATATTGCAAATTTCACCTTAATGATGTCTAAGGATTAGCATAAATTTACCATCAGTCTCATCCTGGTAAAAGAACAAGACCAAAAACAAGATAGAACAATCTGGACTCCCTCTCCTTGGAGCAGGAAGAGAAACAAATCATCATAACGAATGAACTTAACATTTTCTACTTCAAAAGTTAAACAGTTCAGCCCAAGATCCTCCTGTTTCATTTCAATATTTCAAGTATATTTTATTAACCAGTCTTTTACGTTTAAGTCTGCTCCGTCTTTTCAAGCTGGGGGAAAAAATATCAGCAAAAGATGTATTTCAGAGTCTATTTCTGGGAGCATGCTGGATACTTAACAAGTTCATCTTTCCTGAGCAGCCAATTCATGTATCAGCCCATAATGATTGCTTGGGTTCAGTCTGCAGCACACATTTGCAGGCTCTGTTAGATCCCTTTCCTTGATGCAGGAGAGTTGAAGTAAATGTTATCTTCATAATGCTTTCTTCCTCTTTTTGCCTGTAGTCTGTTTTGAGCATTTCCCGTTTTTTCCTCCCCCTATTTATAGTCTGTCTTATGAGCACCAATGGGCGCCTTCACAGGCAAACAGAAAGTGAAGCAGGCAGTAATGTTGAAGTACTCTCTTTTCTCTAGTGCTTCTAAATCATCCCTGGAGATCACTTGCCTGCTAAAAAAACAAGGTTTAGTAGCCTGGGCGGTGCAAGACAAACTTCCCTTAGCAGCTCTTCTATATTACATAATGGGGCTAAAGCTTGTCCTGTTTCTGCCCTCAAAGTCTACCTAAATTGCATGGCCTCCAATCCTAAACACTGTGTGAGGCATCCCCCATCCAAATTGTCACCCAGATATTATCAATCATTCTTTTAAACAAAAAAAACCCAAAACTCAACCAAGCCCATCGGAAAGAATCGACATTACAGTAACGAATTGTTTTCTAGTTATAAAGGCCAACACTTTTTTAGTTATAAAAGGTAATTGCATCTCAGACTCCAGAGAACAGCATCTAAATAACCTTTTTGATTGCCCTGTTGACTTCTGCTGTCAGGAAAAAGCACTTCCCCTGGTTGGGGCACTGCTCAGTTGATAGAATCTGTTGAGTTTTTTCCTCTTTTCAAAAAATAGAATCATCAGGGGCTTGGTTTTCTTCTTTGTTGCCCCCTGCATGGCTGCCCCCCCTGAGCACAGCTGGCACAAAACCCTCTCAGACCAGGCTGATGGAAGAACTCATGTTTTGCACCCAGTCATCGGCACAAAAACAACCACACAAGGTTAAAAACAGTTTTCCACTCATGGAAATAAACCAGTGGGTAAAAGGAACAACTAAACCTTCATGACCAATCCCAGTTGAGTTTTTTCTTTTTTTTTAATGCTGAAGCCACAGTCTCAAAGCAGCCCAGCCTTTTTTTTTCAGTGGCTACCACCTTCCCAGCCCTCTCTCTGCATGGTCATGCCCAATGCAGCTTAGGGAAATGTCACTCTGAGACATTTTCCTACTTTTATTTCTCCAGCTCTTGCCTTACCATGAACCAGAAGAGGCTCTGGCATTGTTTCAGAGTTGTCTTAAAATACTCAAGGATGGGACTTGTGTACCTAGCTGGGGGGAGAGACAAAAGTACTCTACTCATAACAGACCTTAAAAGGCAAAATACATAGTACTAATACATATTAAAGAAAATCTGTATCCAGGATCTTGCAAACTGGAATTGATTCACTATAACAATGCTGGAACATTTAAAAGGATGCTTTCAACAATATTGACAAGAAATTTGCATTTTAATATTTACTTAATCAAAACAATTCTTTACAGTCTTGTGTAATGTACAGTCCTTAGTGCCTTCTTCCATAAGATGCTAAGAAATAGGTAGAGATACAATTTTCCTGATCCTGTTGCAATGTACATCTCCCTGTTTCCATATAGAAGATGTTGCACTGCATAGGAGAATTGAGTCCTGCAGTAAAGCAGGCTCTCTGGATGCTCATTAAAACCAATTAATAGTAAATTGGATTGTAGCTTTATCATCTGCCCAACTTGTAATCTCAAAGCCTCTTTATTTGTATGTGACCTCATAATCTCTCTCAGCATATATGAATTAATGATGCATATTTCCTAACCAGTGTTTTAGCACATTTTTTTTTCCTCAATTTAGGAATTTTTTTAAACTGTGTTTATTATTATTGTAACTATATATATTCATATTGTGAGATTTTATGTTTCTTTGCTTGTTTTATCTTTCCAGATCAATAATATATTTACATATAAAGGTCTAAACCTGTCTTCAGTGACATCAGTGACAGAATTTACTCTGATATTGATAAGGGACCACAGTGTGCAAGGAGAAAAATTACCCTGATTAGCAGGAGCCACAGAGGAACAAAATATTCTCACCAATAAGAAATTAGAGAGCAAGAAAGGAGAAAGAAAATAAAATCAAAAGTCCTGCATAGCTGACCCCATTTACTTATGAGTCAGCTATGTTACTCTCACAAAAGCTCAGTGAGATTTCTAAGTTCAAGCAAACCTGTAGATGTCTGCATGAACACTCTAGCCCACAGAAGGCAGACAAGCTGCAAATAATATCTATTTCAGATTAAGAATGCCCCTCCTTTGCCCTAGCTGATAATCTTTATACCCATTGTATATTCACAAGCAAGTAGATTAGGTTCCTTAGTCCTCTAACACATCAGATATCAACCTCCAGCAAGGCTGGTTTAATTCATCATTTTCTCTCCTGATCATAACTTCCAGTGTAAAAAGCCTGTCTTCACTTTTTTCCATGGAAAAGATGAGACAGTCAAAGTCTTACTAATAACTGTTTCTTTCCAAGACTATCTGCATTGTAAATAGTACAGATTATATGGCTGTAGCAGCTCAAAATGAGTGAATGAGCCTATGTCTCCTATAAAAAGTTATTGTGGAAACACAAGTTGTCAACCCTTTTTGAGTTTTTTGGGGAATTGATGATACTGTAATTTATAATGTAACCAGAACTATAAAATTGCCAAAGAGAAAGGCAGTCATAGCATTCCAGCTATTTTGGATGCTCTCACTCATTACCACTCTTTTACATAGACTTCCTTTCTAATACTCCTTTATTCATATTACTAGGTAACTTTTCCCTTCCCTTGAAATGAGTAGTGCCTGCCCATGTTCTATGATGTGAGGTAACTTTGATGTAAGGTTCCTGATTTTGGTGTTAAGAGGTCCACCACCCTGCCCCAGTGTTTTTTGTTTCTTTTCTTTTTCTTTTTTTCTTTTTTGTAAAATAAAAAGCATTTTCTTAATCAATGTGTCCGCAGTGGGTGAATTATTTTCGTCTGAAACTTCTGGACTGTCTGCACGTGGCTGAGACAGGTCTATTTGTGATTACTACCCAACACAATATTTTAAGTGATCTATTTTTAACAAGGACAGTAGAGAAGTGTTCTTGGATCTCCTGAGCATCTCATCTTGGCACCTATTCAGTGAGGTGATGTCACCACGGCTGTATTTCAGGTCTCATTCAAAAGAGACCAATTTTCTGCTCAGGGGATTATGAAGCACCCACATAGAGAGGAAAGAGATGCAGCAGCTCTTAAAATATTGGCAATAATGAGCATATCAGGGGAGCACAGGTAAATAGGTTCAGGGTGGACATCTCTGTGTGACTGTGTACAACCTGGTGACATCCTGCCAAGCCTAAGCCACCATGGTTCCTCAGGAAGCCCAAAAATGTACAAAGAGGTTTTGTTCTCAGCCTCTCCCCATGAGTGGACCTTCTCCTCATCAGTTATAACTCAGCCTCACATCCCCAACCCCTTTTTGTGCATTGTGTCAGAATAGCTCCTGGCCAGTGAGTTCATTACATCACCAGAACAGCAGGAGCCAGGAAGGATGCACAAGCATAAATCAGAGAAACTGAGCGAAAGCCCTAAGTTTGCAAAAGATTTGGCATTGATCACAGACTGTGTGGGTGGACAGTATCTCTCTTTATACACCAGGAACATGGAGTAATGATTAAGCTTCTGTTTTCTCCACTTGCTTATGCTGGCTTGTTGGTACTGAACATGTGCTAAAATACTACAGTGCTTTGCATGTAGTCGTGTCATGGCACAGAGAGCAGGTAACCTGAAATCACCCACTCAGAGTGCACAACCAGCTGAGCTAAAACAGAGACTTAAAGGAGAAGGCTTTCTCTTTCTTCCTTTAGCAGAAATATTGAAAATAGCCCAGAATATTGAAGACATGGTTGATACTATGAAAACAACTTAGTCTCTGCTTAGCAATAATTTCTGCACAGGCCATCCAGAAAAGGCTTTTGTTTTAAAATGTTTTTTCAAAGTGATCTGGGCTAGAGAAGGAAGTTTGACTCTTCTCACTCCCTTCAACTTTGGGCTGAACCACATATCTAAACCACTCCCCAGATTAAGGGCTACAGAGCCAAGAGGTGTCTACTTTCCAACCTCCACTCCTCTGGACTGTGGCTAAAATCCCACAAAACCCATCCTAAGTCTTCAGCATAGCAGAAATCTAGGAGCAAGGGTGATAAGCTTCAGAACCCCAAGAAGGGGTTTGCAAATGACCTTCCTGGCATCTTCTACATTTTCAGATAATGTGTCTGATGCTGGAATTTACTGTATTCCTAAAATTGACCAGAACCATCTGACACTGGGCCCCAGCTGTGCCTCAGATGCATCCAAGCACAACTGGAATATTTGGTCACAAGAAGACTCTCCTGCCTTATTCTTCCCTGTGTAATTTTCATTCAGTGTTATTCCAGGATGCCATGAGAGCTGAATATTTAACAAAAGGGTTGACTTAAAATATTCAGAGCTCTTGATTATTCTACCTTCAGCCATTTTCCACCATTTCAGCTGGGGGGACTGCTTCATCTCCATAATGGATAGGGCATCACTGTGCCATGGTATGAGCTGATTCTCCTAATTCCTCAGCTGGATTCCACTCTCTGTTCTCAAGTCCTGCACACACACTAAACATATGCAGATTTACATCCAATTCTCCCTACAGGCACAGTTTGGTTGGTGGTGTTGTAGCTGTGCCCATTTTTCTAAGTGTTTGAAGCACAGATCTTGCTGCAGGTAAAGTGCTTGTGAGGAGAGTAAGGCCACTAGAATTTTTCATGTTTAAATCACCTCATGATACCTGCTTACAGGTAGCTAATAGCATTTTTTAAAATGTCAAAATTTGAGTCCAAGGAACATTTTGAGGGGGCTCTAATCTGAAAACCAATAGCTAGCTGTGCACAGAAGGAATTAATCCTGCTTTCTTTGGAACTTTGTCTTACAAGTGGTTGGCTCTGGCATGCATGAAACACAAACCCAGCTGAAGCAAACTCTGTGTTTGGGGCATTTACAGGGGCCCTTTTCCCATGGGGCTGTTCTAGTGCCTGGTGATGTGGGATACCACTCAGCAGCCTTTCCCACAGTACGGGCATTTACACCATCTGTATCCTCTACCCATTTGTCTATTTTCATGGCATTTGTTAATTATCTGGGAGAGCTTTAACCCTCTGTCACATTTGGTTGAAATCTGCCACTGGGCTCAAAAAAAAAAAGAGACAAGACACAGACATCCAGGCAAACCCCAGGCTCCTATATCTTTATTCCCTTAAGAAAAGAAAAACTGAAAAACAACAGCAATGCCACCAGCAATGGCAAAACCATGCAGTGACAAAACCCACATGCTTTGAAAAGCAATCCTTGTGATTCTGGAGGAAAGCACAGAGAAAGACTGTTGGTGCAGAAATGCCAGGCACAAGGGACCAGGGCACCTGGTCTGGGAAGTGCAGGGGAGGGCACCTGGTCTGGGAAGTGCATGAGAGCAGCTCCAAGGGACTGGTCAGCCCTGGGCTTTGGAAGGTGAGCAATTTCAGCAGCCTTCCCTCTCCTCTGGCAGCCCCTCTCCAGGCTCACACCAGCTGTAGGTCCAGGCTTTCCCTGTCTCCAAACCCAGGGCCCTCCCACTCACTGAACTTTGCCAGGGGCATCCTGCTCTCCCCATGTGCCAAGGACCAAAGGGAAAGGTTTTCTGCCAGGCCAGGCTTTCCCTCATCAGCCCCCTTCTAGCCATGTTTCATCCACAGCAGCTCCAGGGCCCTGCAGGAGAAGGCACTGGGATGGTGGCTCTCCTGGATATCCCCAGAGCTTATGGGAAAGTACCACATGTATAGGCTGGCAAATCTAAGGTTACCTAATTTTCCAAGGTGTTGCATATCTGCTGAGAATACCCTCCCCCTTCTCAGGCTAGGTTCTGAACAGAAAAATTCCTTTTCATATATTAATTCTTTAAAAATTTCCACCAATGGCTGCTTAGCTAAGACCAGGCTGAGAGTTGTTCATCCATTTCTGCAGGGGCTTGAGACCAGATGACCCTCAAAGATATCTTCCAAAGTCAGCCATTCTGTGGTTCAGTGAAAATGCTTATAAACTACTTTAATCTGCCTGACATGAGAGATATTAGACTAGCATATCTTTTTCTTCTAGATTTTAGAAAAATTATTCCATTTATATTTTCTCTTTCCTTTTGTGTCTTTCACCCATGCAGTGCAACTGTTGTCTGCAGCTTTCCTGTCGCAGGAAGTGAGATCCTTGTATTAGCACAAAGAAAAACAAACCACCTCCCACCAGCTACAGCAGAAGTGTAAATTACCATGTGGATAGTTGGGAACTCAACATTTATGCCAATTAAAATATTAATGAAGAGTTCTATCTTCTTTTTCTGTATTAAAAAGGAGGAAATTCTGGAGTACATGATTGCAGTATAATATACATTTTTAAAAGATCTCTGTTACTTGTTTGGTGCTCTAAATCACATACCTTTGAATATTGGTTTGGGTTTTACCTCTTGATCTTTCTGAGAGGCAGAACAAAAGATAAAAGCATAGGAAAGAAAAAGTGTGAGGCAGTCCAGCTTCCATGAAGTGATGGATTGAGTGGGTGATAGCTATTTGTCAAGGAAGTTCGTATGGTAAATTCCCAACTGACTCCATGTCAAAGGGAATAACTGAATTGCAGCTCCATGTTAGCCAGGCAGATCAGCATTTCAGAGATAACTGGGTTGCAGTAATATTTCATAGCACCCATACTTTCCTACATGGGAGAATTATTCCAAAGAGCTCACCTGTCTGCAAATTCACTAGCTGGGCTGGAAGGGAAACAGGAAGGAAATAATGACAAAGGATTTTATAGGCTGGTTTTGTTTCTAAGGCTTTTTGTTTATAAAATGCAAACAAAACAAGGAAAAATACTTTCACTGTTTCTCCACATTTACTCGTTTCCAGGCTGAGCAGATAACAGCAGGTATGCAAACTTCCCTTCTTCAGCTGGTGATTTGCTCTCTGATCAATAGTAAGTGTTGAGGTGTTATTGATGTGCCCTGGGTGGTGCCTCCCAGCTCTGCCAGGACTCTGCAGAATGAGGCAGATTAACTGCTATGTTAACTATCATGTGCCACAGCTTTTCTGGTGGCAGAAAGACTTTTTTTTCTTCTTACATTCATACTGTTAACTCTCAACACAGACTACTGCATCCTACACAGGCGTGTCTCCTCTTGCCTTGGAGTATTCTGGAGAAAAGGAGACAACTGCCAGGAGTGTGTAGGGGTGGTTCAGACCTCTGGCTGCAGGGACAGCCACAGAATGCTTTGGTGCTAGATGGTGACCCTGAAATAATTCTTCATTGAAGTTAGGTGAAAGTTCAAAACAGATTACTTAGACTCACAAAATCCAAACCAGAAGCCCAACTGCAACGACACGGATTACATAGATGTAGATGACAGAAATAAAAACAAGCTGCACTTAATCTGTTTGCACTAAGGATAAACTTTAAAGACTGCTCTTTACTCCCTCTATCCAGCTGACAGGCCACAGATGTTTACCTAGCCCATGTGCTAAGGAAATACATCCTCTTGCATACCTACATCTTGAGCTGCAGCCTCAGAGTTCCTTCTCTTTTGGCACAACATGCTGGCTTGGATTTTGGGTTCCTGCCTTGGTCTCCAGCCTCTTCCACAGACTGCACACTGAATCTCATGTCAACATGGAAAAATCACAGTTATGCTCAGTCTAAACACTGAGAATCAGTGCAGGCAGCGTATTTCTGTTTCTTCACTGAAACTCTAGTCATGGATTTTCCAGTGACACTGGATCTGGGGTGATGAAATCCTACTCCTCCCTGTAAGTGAAACCATGATAATGATGTACCAAAAAACCCAGCTTTGGTCTCTTAGGAATGTCTTTAGTTAGATGGCACCAATGTTTGCAAACAAACCAATGTGTGTGCAAAAAAACCCTGAACATGGAAAAAAAGCAAAGACTTTGCTGCTCAGAAATATGGATTTTTAGCCACAAAGCTCACAGGAACTATTTGAGAAGTAAGTCTAAAATTTATCCATGATTAACTGAAGCCTGCCTTTGGCATGTAGCAAGAAGTGAAATCAAATCAGGGGGAATAAAAAAAAAGGAAAGAAAAAAGTAAAACAGCAATTTACAAAGTCAGCATATAAAAAGTAGTAGCTAAGACAGCAACAGTTACAGTGGCAGAATTATCAGCAAATTGAAAGATAGTCTGTGAACTATATTTATATCATAAATAACTTCAGTTATATGGCCTTGAAAAAGCAAGACTGGATCTGCAGCTCTCTACTTAGAGACCAGCTTGTTAACCTCACTGGAGATCATCTCACACCAGCCCAGGGTTTGCCCCTGTAAGTGATGCAAAAAAAAGAGTTAATATAGTGAAATGTAGCTTTCAGCATGTAACAGTTGATTGATTCTTGTCCTTTGGTGTAAGGTACAGAAATACTCTAATAAGGAAGGGGGGGAAAAGGGAAGAAATAGGTGGTATGATTTTGAGAAAAAGCTGTACTTAAGGGCTTTTTCCATAAATGTATCATGTTCTTACAATGAAATTGAAAAATGTATTTTACATTAAAATCAAATGGACTAATTATTTAAAAATACTGAAAGAACAGAGGATGCCATTTTGCCTGTCTGCTCCTTTTGTGTGTTAATCATGTGAAAAATGACTGCTTCTTGCAAAATTTCGAAGCCTTGAGCTCAAACAGAGCAGTTGGGGAAGAAGCTATTTAGTAAATGAAAACCATACTAAAGATGGAGATTTTACATAATTGCTTTCAGGAACTTTTACTTATTAAAAATCTGCACTTTTAGGCTAACACTGTTACACATAAATAAGTTCCCATCTTTTTCCTAGTAGATACAAACCCAAACTTTAATACAACTATCTGAGGTTTTATCTCATCTGTGGGCTGCTGGTACAAGTTCCCTCATTGAAGACCATAAATGTGTGAGCAATTCTTACTTGCAAATGTATTTTCATTGACTTCAAGTAACAAAGTGGGTCTTAGTCCATGCTGAAGGGATTCCTTTTAGGAATATGTTCCCGAGTGTTTGCTCATCACACTGAAAGTACCCACATTGATTTATTTTACCCAACAACATGAAGACAGTTTGGGTGGTATTACTGAAATATTTGTTTATTTTTAATGTTTCTCATGCATATCTATATTCTTTAGGAGTCCACATTTTCTAAACATGGAACAAATTAACTCAAACACAACAAACATCTCAAAAAAACTGGCATAAGAAGCCTGCAGGTCTACACCAAAATCTTTTCCCCAGCTGTTTCCTCTGGGATACAAAGAAAAAAAAAACCAAATACACAAACAAATCCCTCAAATAAACCAAACAAAAACCCATCAACAAACCAGACCCACCAATAAGCCTCCCTGGCTGTTGCATGCAGTGCTTGAAAGAGGTGCTGCCACACATATATACACAAGCACTCAATAAAATCCCTCCACAGGGAAAGCACAGAGCAGCTGGAAACCCTTTCTGTGTGCCCAGATTAGCCACAAAACTGTGTAGCAGAGAGCTAAGCTGGCAACAGGATTCTAGTCCCAAAGACTATTTTACTCCCACATAACTTTCTTTCAGTAACGGAGATCATTCATTTCAGTCTCCTAAATAGAGAAATGTATATTCTTTTCAAATGGCAAGACCCAGCATTTAATTGCACAGCAACGTTCTGGTCCACACACCTTGTGATTGATTTCAAAGGGGGTCAATGGCACCCCTAAAGAGAATAACCTTCTCTTCTCCCTCCTTGCTCTCTACTCCATCCCCTCCTCTTGCAACTCACAATCCCCCTGGACACCTTAACCACAGTTCAATACAGTTTGGCTGCAGCTAAAGGTCAATGAGCAGTGATGAATGAGGGAGCTGCAGTAGCTCTAATTCCTGTCACAGTCATTCGGGGAAAATGGTCATCTGGTGAAGCTGCTGAAATGGAGGCGTGTGTTTAAGTGGCCAATTCACTTAGTCCTTTAACCATTAATAAAACTTTTGGGCTATTAGATCAAATGGTAGTGGCATGAAACGACAACATGATCTGAATCCCAGACAGACACATGAGCAGACATTTGGAACAGACCATTACATGAAATAGAGAAATATTAATATTATATGATTAGACTAATTATTGAACTTAGCTGTATCTAGAATCTATCTTTTCTTTGGCTGCATCCTTCATTGCTTTTGTTTACAAGCATGGATTATACAGCTGGATGTTGAGGGACTGAGGAGGGGAGCACCTAGAGTAT
>VZTT01018315.1:21397-42147 GCA_013400855.1 Buphagus erythrorhynchus | reverse complement strand
AGAAATAACTAAGAAATAGCCATCTTTATATTGTTTCCCCTTTTTCCAAACAATCTTCCAGCTCTGATCTTCTCTAGTAATTGCTGAAGTTGTTGTGATTTGAGTATGTGATCCCCTGATGAACTGAGGCAAACTTCTGGAGCTCTAGTCAAAGGATGTGAGTGAAGCACCTACCTCTGGGAGAATCAACTGTTTTTTTCTATCAGCTGCATTAAAACCTTAACTGTGCGAAGAACCATTCAAAATTCACTTTAAGGATGTATTTTCAATGTTGCCTCTTCCCATTTTGCAGATTTTCTTTTGATACTATACAATCATTCAGTCTGGAGAAGTAAAGTCTCATCCATTTGATCCATTGACAATCAATGCAAACAAAATTCCAAATAACATTTACAATCTAAGGATGACCTCTGCATTTTGGAGAAAAGGTTTGGTTTTGATTCTACCAGGAGGAGAAACCATCCAGCAGGGAGGAAACACACTGGGTTGTATTTTTGAGGTTTCAGCTTCGTATTTTGCTGCTTTAAGCATTTAACAGCCTCAGCATTTCACATCCACAAGCATCTTGCAGATCTTCCTCATTGTTCCAAGGAAGGCAAAAAATTGCACAATTCTACTAAAGTATAAAACAGCAGAGGCACCCCAGCTTGCAATTTATTGTTGCTCTCTCCTCTGAAGGCAACAAGAAAAGACAGTAAAACTCAATGAACACTGTAAGCTTGAATTCCTGACTGTGGTATGAATTTCTAATATTACAAGGGAAACATTTTGGTAGAAAAATGTGTATGAATCCAAAAAATCAAATCAGGACATAAAATAGCCTCATCAGTAAGACTAAATTGGATGTGTCCACATCTTGAGTACTGAACACTGTTCCAGTCTCCACATCTCACAGTTACTTTGCACAGACTAAAAAGGGTGAGACTCTTAGCTGCACAGGATTAGGCTGAGGGGGAAGCATGTCTGAGATATACAAAATTATGAAGGTGGTGCATAAGGTGAATGGGATCTTCCCCAAACTTCAGAACAGTAGAACTGGTCTTGAAACTAGTGGGAGGCTAGTTTAAAACAGATAAAAGGTACTTCTTTTATCAGATGTTTTTCATAGCAGGCAGTAAACTTTTCAACCTACTGCCACAGAAAGTTGTAGAAGCTGACAGTATCTGTAGCTTCAGCAAGGGTTACATCAACTCAGGGACAAGAGGTTCATGAACAACCCCTAATGTAGACTGAGTGGATTCTGAGAAAGAAAAGGGAATGGACAGTATAGAGTGGCCAGACTTGCATGCACTCCCTAAATCCATTGCTAGACAGAGAGCACTGGGCTGTGAGCTTTGGGTGAGTATAAATAATTCTGAAAAACATATGGATGAATCAGTCCTGAGAGATAACAGAAATTAACAAGAGCCTGCTTCACCTCATTTGCATTCTTCTCCATGTAGTTGAACGTGTATTCATCAGCATCCACCAAAAGAAAATTGTGACCATGGAAACAAACTCTGGCTCCAACAAACAGATCCTGAGCCTTGTAGTATTCAGATGGCTCGCTCTTAAAGAGTTCCTGCCCAGGCTTCTTAATGCGACTTCTTTCCAGGAACTTTCCACCAGCTATCCCTATGGGAACAGAATTAAAAATAATTAATTACATCTTTATTTGGGAAAAAAAAAAAACAAAACACACACACAAAAGAAACCTCCAAGCCGTCAACAAAAAGACACCCCAAACCAGATTATTTGTATTCAAATACTACATTTTGCGTTCCTGTTTCCTGTCTCAGAACACTCTCTTCCCCTCCCTCTCACTGCTAAAAGGACTGTCTCTGCCAGTGTCCACAGCAACAGTGACATTGTGCACATTCTGTGACATGTCTCATTTGAATGCCTGCCAAACACCTTCCCTGCTTTGCTTTTCTTTAAATCAGGACAGAAATGTGCCTCTTCAAATCGTTCCCATAACCCTGCTGCCAGCCTTGGAACTGGCCCCTGAGAAACCTAAGATCCAAACACTAAGATGCAGGCAGTTATCCTTAAACTGTTACAAGCAGAAAAAGGAAAATAAAAATCACAACTTGAGAGCACTGTCCTATGAAGATTGTGAATTCTGATGCACTGTAATTCTAACTTCTTTTAAAGAGCTTTTGAAATTTTTAAAAAACGTAGGAGTGACATGATACTGTCTTCCACACATTGCTCTGCCAATGCAATTTAACTGTGATCTGCTCTTTGCTTTGTGAGGTGGGTATGTCACATGGTTCCTTTTCACAGTATAATGATTTTATTTACATCATTAGAAACTGCACGAGGTACTCAAGGGTGGGTAAGATGCTAAAGGGAACATTTCACTTTTCTGTATTAACTTCTGGTGTACCACAGGACTGCATTACATGTACCAAGCTTTCTGGAAAACCTTCTGTCACATGTTTAGTTTCACTGGGATAGGTGCCCTACAACAGCTCTTGGGTTTGCTTCCTGTTGATATTTCAGCTTCCAAGCCAAAAGCTTACTTTAGTAACATTTAATGATGCCTTAATATCAGGTACTGATGCAAGTCCAATAAAAGGCTGATGAACAGTGTAATCAAATGCCTTTTATAGTCAAAATTATAAATAAATGTGAAACCCAAACTACTTATTAAACCAGAATTTGGAGCAGATGTCTGTCTTAATTGCTTTATTAGCATCATAAAAGGCAAAAAAAACCTTCCTATGGTAATCATCAGACCTTGCTTGAATCAAAAAACAATTCAAATCATTAATGTGACTCTAATGTTAACACATTCCTTTTCACCCAGCTATAAAAACAAATAAGAAAATTTTAGGTTATATAATCCTGGCAACTGTTTTTAATATTTAATATGTCTCTGTAAGATTGGAAATTCACTCTTGCCTCTCTATTTCCCTGCAATTGTGCACTTACTTTGGAAACCTACTTTTGCCCCATAATGGTTTTTTAAATGTTACAGGTTAATACATTACAAGTGGTATAAAGAAAAATGACTGAAAATATCTCATTAAGTTAGAGATTTTACACTGAAACCTGATAAGGAGTTTTGATGGAAATCTACAAAACCCAGGCTCAAAGCACAAAATAAACAACAGCACGAAAGACCTCTTCCATTAAGATCAGCTCAGAGTTTGCAGGTGTTTGTACAGCTGTTGGCTGGGTCTTACACTGAGTAAAAAAGGGGTTGTGATCTTCTTCATGGGGAGCCAAAGTTCTCATGCTTTGATCTCCATCTCAAGAAGTGCTTCAAGATGTCCAGCTCTGTGAATTTCTTAGAATTTCACTGCTACTAATATTAGAGTGAAGTACTTCTCTGAAACCTTCAGGTTGCTGAACAGAGAGAACTAAGAGCAACTTATTACTTCCATTTTTGGATTGGGATTTGAAGTATTACTTGCCAATTTGTACCAGTTCATGTAAATAAAAAGTTAAAATTAGCCCTCTGAACCTGTGCACAAAAGGAATGGCCAGGTTGTTTTTTTGGATGCCTTACTCCTTTTCCTTTGCCACAATTACCTGACCTCTACAAAGCCTTCTCATTCTTGATATTGAAGAAATTAATCCAATTTTCCTTCAGACATGACTAAAAGAGGGAGATAGTGAGAGAAAATAAGTACAAAGAAAAGGAAGGTGGGAACAAATAACCTTGTGCAGAGCCAGGCCTCTCTCCAGCTGCTGCTCTACCTCCTCCACCACATTCCACACTCCTTGCCTCTTCAATGGTGTTCTCACTAAACTCTCCAATGGCCAGGTCTCAGCCTCTTCCTTCCATTTCACCTTTCTATCAACTCTAAAAGTCAGCTATTCCATCCATTTTAACAACCCAGGGAAGTTAAAAGTCCACTTACACATGCCTTTCATATGTGCCTTGAAGCATTTGTTACCATTAGTGGGCAAATTTTCCCATTTATTGTTTCACATTTTATTTGACCAGCAGTGTTCAGTGGGCTCCCAAAAGAAATCCCAGCACATATTCTCATTCCAAAATAAGAGGAAGGCAGGCAGCAATCTCTGGCCTGCCAGTGATGCTGCTGATGGCTTGACCAGCTGACCACATCTACTTGGTAGTGCATGGCATTGACTCCTCTCTGGGTGCTGTGGGATAAATCTGGAGTCTCAGGTCACAGCTATTATTACTGTGTGTTCAAGGCTCTCTGGGGCCTTGTCTAGTTGAAAAGGTGCAAAGGAGAACTAGAAGTGACTGAACAGGCAGCACATATGCTTGGGGTCCAAGATTCAAACTGTTACTTGGACTTCTTCAATTTAACAGTGCAGCTGTACCTTTAGCACCCTTTATGTCTCTGGACATAAAAAATGTCAATCAAGCATGTCATTCAGTGGTGGAGAACTGAGCTGCTCTTGAGCCTCACAGCAGCATTACATATTAAATATATATATATACAGAAGTGTGTGTGTATTTAGCTGCAACAAAAGAAGTTGCATAAATTTCAGGCCACTGGATGCCAGGAAGTTAGTTAAATATTGATAACAAGATGCTGCTGCCATGAAAATGCTAAATCTTGATGCTGTAGTGGAGCAGGATTAACTGAGAATGCTCACTGAAGTCCTAAGCAGGTGCTCTACACCATATTAAAACACTTCTCAGAGAATTGCTTGTATTTTAGTTGGAGTTGAGGCCTCTATTTATGCACTCATAATATAGTTGGATACAAGCAGAGGTGCCATCAGAGATTCTCTGGATTGACAAGGCACTTCTGGATGTTATCAGCTCTGAAACTGTTGTTGATGATGTTCAGTGGGCTTCACAGACAGACACTAATCTCTCCAACAGGGTCATGCTTAGCCAAAACTCCCCCGTCTCTCTGAACTACAGAATAACTTCCTGACATCCTTCCCACTGCTATGTCCTTCCATCCATACACAAGACACTTCAGGAAAATAAAAAGGTGCTTGAAAATCACAAAACCTTTCAGCTGGAGGCAGCCTAAAATAGAGAACAGAGGCCAACAGAATTTCAACATGACAACATTTGGCGACCATGCTCCAGCAATAGGATAAATGTGGTCAAGCAACTGAGAAGTAACAAAGTACTTACTTGTCACTTAAACACTGTCAGTCTGGCTTGGAATACAGTTCAGTATTGTACACAAACACACATCCAGACTCTAGCATAGGGCAGTCTTCCCTCTTTAAATGCTCAGCACTCCATCATTAATGGTAAAGTATGTTAGAAAGTGTCACAGCTGTTTGGCTTTCATGAGCTGCTTCTATACAATGGATTCTGTATAGGTTTCATAACACAATTTTGCAAAACAAAGGATTTAGTCTTTCTTTCTCAATGTCTTATATTTCCTGTCCCTATTTATCATCAGTTACAATACTATTCCTGTATGTTATCCACAATAAAAGCAAATGTTTAAAGGTCAGATTTTCAAATTAAAATGTAATAAAAGTTCTAAGGCATTATACTTGAAGTATCCCACAAAGGATATTGTGAAGTACCATCATGCAATGAACAATGTAATTCTGAGTGAGGAAGATCATTAATTACTATGACATCCAGCTATGCAAGATAATGCAGCAGGCCTGCTGATGTAATTCCCATTGCATTTAAAAATCCGCATCCCTGCTTCTGCTACTGCTGAGTCTGGCCACAATGTTTACTGAAAAGTCTAACCAAATAAGCAGGGGAACTGGGGCTGATTACAGAATTCACAGAATCACTGGGTTGGAAGAGACCTCCAAGATCATCGAGTCCAACCCACGCCCTAACACCTCAACTAGACCATGGCACCAAGTGCCACATCCAGTCTTTTTTTGAAACACATCCAGGGATGGTGACTCCACCACCTTCCCAGGCAAACCCTTCCAGTACTTTATCACTCTTTCTGTGAAAAACTTTTTCCTAATATCCAACCTATATTTCCCTTGATGCAGCTTAAGACTGTGACCTCTTGTTCTGGCAGTTGCTGCTTGGAGAAAGAGACCAACCCCCCCTGACCACAGCCACCTTTCAGGGAGTTGTAGAGAGTGATCAGGTCACCCCTGAGTCTCCTTTTCTCCAGGCTAAACAACCCCAGCTCTCTCAGCCATTCCTCACAGGGTTTGTGCTCCAAACCCCTCACCAGCCTCGTTGCCTCCTCTGGACATGCTCAAGTGTCTCGATGTCCTTCCTAAACTGAGGGGCCAGAACTGGACACAGCACTCAAGGTGTGGCCTCACCAGTGCTGAGTCCAGGGGAAGAATGACCTCCCTGCTCCTGCTGGCCACACTATTCCTGATCCAGGCCAGGTGCCATTGGCCTAACCTGGCCACCAGGGCACACTGCTGGCTCATCTTCAGTCAGCTGTTGACCAGTACCCCCAGGTCTGGGCACTGTCCAGACACACCATCCCCAGCCTATAATTTTGCAAGGGGTTATTATGGCCAAAATGCAGGACTCAGCATTTGGACTTATTAAACTTCATCCCATTGGACTCTGTCCATCCATCCAAGCATTCCAGGTCTCTCTGCAGAGCCCTCCTACCTTCCAATAGAACAACACATGCTCCCAGCTTAGTGTCATCTGCAAATTTACTAATGAAAGACTCCATACCCTCATCCATGTCATCAATAAAAATATTGAACAGGACTGGCCCCAGCACAGACCCCTGAGGGACACCACTGGTGACTGATCCCCAGCTGGATGCAGCACTGTTCACCACCACTCTCTGGGCCCAGCCATTAGAGACATTGCTACATCTTACCTGAGTTTCTCTCTGCATATTCAAAAACGGAAATGGTGTCATCACTCAGGAAGAAGGAAATAAGGAATTTACGATCCTTGTCGATAGCACTGTCTGTGACGAGTTTCGCTGCATAGCGCAGTATGTTACTGTCCATGCCATATCTAAAAAGGCAAAGGAACAGGTAAGAAATCAAAAACAGAGTGTGAGAAAAGTTTTCACCCCTGAGAGATGCCTTCTCCTAAGTTTTGTAATTAATTGTGTTATTACTGCACCAAGAAGGAAAATGGCATAAGATTCACTACTTTGCCAAAAACCATTTTCAGCTTAGATTAACAGAACCAGATAGAGTCAGCCAGATAGAAAGGAATAATTTTCAGGGGAAAATTACTTCTCTGCCACAGGTCTGGAATTAATTTTTATTCAGGTTGAGTTGCAAATCAATCCCTAAGCTTCTTTTCAGAAAATTTGTAAAGAAAGAACACATTTAGGTATGTATATTTTCAAACCAAATTCTGAATAGCAATTCATACTAGGATTATCTTCCACAAATTCAGGTCCACCAGGTGATCTTACTAGCTAGATATTTATTAAGTGATTGTGTTTTAAATAATTTGCAGTGTCTTTGTACACACTATCAATACATCTCCAAGCCTTTTTTAACAGCTTTCTTCTTTTACAAAGGTTCCCCAGGTGAATCTTTAACAGGAGACTTTGCTTTTTTGCTTTGGCTTCAACAACTACTGCCTAATAAACCATTATATAATGGAAAGTAAAGGGTTAAAGTTTAGTAGTGCTACAGTAAACTGCATGAAATTCAGCAGACAAAAAAAAAGTAATTATCAGGAAATTAAACAAAAACAAATCTGCGTTGGTTTGCTGGATCGTCCAAAATTCCTGACTAATGCCTGGACTAAGATTTCTGTCAAATTCCCACTGAAGACAGCAGAGGGAAGGAGGTAGAGAATGAAAGAGTAATAATATTTGCTGTCTCCAAAGAGAAATTTTGCAGTTTGTAGAAAATTGGAATACCACGTCACTGACCCAGGCCTCATGCACCTGTTCCTTAAAAGTCTGATGAGCTGTATTTTTTTGCTAAAAAAGAATGATGCTCCCACATAACATTTGTCTCCTTCACAAAAATACATAATTTTATAAACTGAAATTATTTTTCACACAAAATACCTGTCTTTCACCAGGAATTGCCTGTAATCCTTATGGAGAGCCTTGACAACCACACCCCTACAGGAGCTCAAAGAATCTTCTTCAGAACCAAATCCATTATAAGGAGGAACAATTTTTTCTGGTTTTGGAGGTGGTGGAGTCTTATACGGAATTGGGGTGAAATCCACTGCAGCAAAGAGAGCAAGACTTATTTGTTACTGCTGTGATGAAGGCATTTTACCAAGAATTTAAACTTCCAATATGAATAGTTATTAGCCTACTTCTGTAACAGACCACTGATCAAAGTCAAACCAGGATCCCTCCTACTGTTACAGGGTAGAAAAAGACTCTGTAGAGCCAAAAGCAAAATTATTTCTTCAAGGGTTTCAGAATTTCCTCTATAATCTTAAAATGTTTGAAACATTTCATTAAGATACATAGAAAAAAGGAAAGACAAATACAATTTCAAAACAGGATAAAATAGTAAATTAAAAAATCTAAATTAATTTTTCAGTTTCATCCTTGAGACAACATGATTAAGTAAATAACTGTCTTATGAGTTTCCAGCCCTGTGCTCTTGGCCAGAGGAAAAAACCACATAAATAAATAAAATTTTATTCATTATTTAAAACACATATATAAAAAGTCTTTGGTACACTAAAGCAAATAACTTCAGCCCACAACTCACTATATCCAGAGTTTTGGGAAGCTTTGTTTTTCCTTATTTTCCCCAGACTCAAGTCTTGTCTTGCAGTGACCAGTGGTCCTCACTATCCCAGGTATACAACAGGAGCTGCTGAGAGTCCTGACTCAGCAGAGGCACATCTGGTCAGGGACCTGCACTCAATTCTCACAGAGATATCTCCCAAAAGTTCTGCTTCCCTGATTCTCATGACTCCTCTCTTGGTGAAAATCCTGTCCCATTTGGCCCCTGCACTGCCTTTCTCCTGCAGGACAGCTTCCAGTGCATCCACATAAAACTTAACAGAGCTCAGTCTGCTGCTTAAATAAAGTTAATGGAAAATGGAAGGGTGAGAGGAAAACAAGGAACTTGCATGTGTGAGAAAGCAAATGGGCAAATGAAGACATAAGCCACAGGAACACAGGATAACTCAGGCTGGACAGGACCTCGGGAGGTCTTCTGCTCAGCACAGAGTCAGCCTCAGGTCAGAGGAATATAAGAGATATGAGAACAGTGTATAAAAGTGGAGGCCATGAAATAAAGGTTATTTTTCCTTTAAAACTTAACTTTTCTACCCAGAACTGAAAAGAGATGGATAACCTAAACTTGTAGCATGGGTTTCAGTGTAAATAGAGGAGGATGACAAAACTGCTGTCACTTGGACACTGAACTGGTTTGTGATTAAAATGTTTTAAACATGGCTATATCAGAAGATCAAAGCACAGCACTCCTAAAATCTGACTTGCCTAACAGCAGTGTGAGTTGAAAAATAAAGCAAGCATTCAGATGTCCAAGTTTTTCTTTAGCCTGAAAACACTCTGAGTTCTCCTTTAGCCTTTACGTCTCAAAAGAATATGGTGTGACAAAAAGCTGATACAATCAGTGAAAAAGGTGTTTTGCAAAACCACACCAACATTCTTCTCCATAAAAAACTACATGTGCCCTTTCTGGGACTCAGAAGTAAAAAGGCCAAGCCCAAAGAAAGATCATTCAGAAATCTTCAAAGTAATTTTCACCAAGAAAGAGTATGTGTGTGTAAAAATGCACCAATATCACAGACTCATAGAATCATAAAATCGTTTGGGCTAGAAGGAACCTTAAAGATCACCTTGTTCCAACCCCCCTATCATGGGCAGGGACACCTTCTACTAGACCAGGTTGCTCAGAGCTCCATCCAGCCTGGCCTTGAACACCTCCAGGAATCACAGAATCAATTAGGTCATCTGAGATCATTGAGTCCAACCTATGACCAAACATCACCTGTCAATCAGACCATGGCACTGAATGCCATGTCCTGTCTTTCCTTAGAAACCTGGTGGTGACTCCACTGTCTCCCTGGCCAGCCTATTCCCATGTGTAATCACCCTTTCTGTGAAGAATGTCTCCCTAATGTCCAACCTAAACCTCCCCTGGAGCAGCTTTAGACTATGTCGCCTCACCCTGTCGCTGCTCGCCTGGAAGAGCCCAAGCCCCACCTGGTTCCAACCTCCTGTCAGGGAGTTGTAGGGAGTGATAAGGTCACCCCAGAGCATCCTTTTCTCCTGGCTGAGCAGCCCTAACTCCCTCAGTCATTCCTCATAGGACTTGTGCTCCAGACCCTTCCCCAGCTCCATTGCCCTTCTCTGGACCTGCTCTGGATGGGGCACCTGAGATTCCTCAGGACAATCTGTTCCAGTGCCTCATCACCCTCACAATACAGAATTTACTCTGAATATCTAATCTGAGCATACTCTCTTTCAGTGTGAAGCCATTCCCCTTTGTCCTGTCACTCCAGGCCCTTCTATAGCCTCTCTTCATTTTTCTTGTCCATTCTCTTCAGGTACTGGAAGGCCACATTTAGGTCATGCCAAAGACTTCTCCAGGCTGATCTGCCCAATTCTCCAAGCCATTGCCCACAGCAGAGGCGTTCCTTCCATCTAATCAGCTCAGTGACTCCTCTAGACTCTCTCCAATGGGTCCATGTCCTGGGACCCCAGGGCAGGATGCAGCACTGCAGGTGGGGTCTCAGAGGAGTGGAGCAGAAGGGCAGAATCCTCCCTTCCCTCACCTGCTGCCCACAGTGCTTTGGATACAGCCCAGCACACCTTTGACGTCTGTGCTGAGAGGGCACATGGCCAGGGCAAGTCCAGCCCCTCAATCCACCAGTGCCCCCAAGTCCTTCTCTGCCTGGATACTCTGGATCTGCTCATCCCGCAGCCTGGATTGATACCGGGGGCTGCCCCAGCCCAAGGTGCAGCACCTTGAACTTATTCTTGTTAACCCTCATGAGATTCCTGTTAAACTTTGTGAGATCCCCTGTTTTCTAAACACTGTTTGTGACAAAAACATTGCATTTTCACAGCTTCACAGCGTGTGCTTGGTACAGGCAATTCCTGATACCAAAAACATGGAGCTGTAAATCGGCATAGAGGGAGCAGGGAAGTAAACCCCGATGCCTACAGGCACTGAGCACCGCAGGTAGCACACAGGATCCCCGGCGAGATTCCTGCTGGATTCCCGGCTGGATTCCCCACTGGATTCCCACTGAATTCCCGGCTAGATTCCCACTTGATTCCCCGCTGGATTTCCACTGAATTCCCGGCTGGATTCTTCTCTAGATTCCCACTGAGTTCCGGGCTAGATTCCCGCTGGATTCCCCGCTGGATTCCTGGCTGGATTACCAGTGAATTCCCGGCTAGATTCCCACTGGATTCCAGTCTGGATTCCCCGCTGGATTCCCGGCTAGATTCCCAGCTAGATTCCCGGCTAGATTCCCCGCTGGATTCCCCATGAATTCCTGGTTAGATTCCCGCTGGATTCCCGATTCCCGCGCCGGGAGAAGCACCGGCAGCGGCGGCTCCGCGTTCCCACAGCGCCACCCGGTGGCGGCGCGGCGGAGACGGCGGGGGCTGATGATGCTCACCAACCCGAGCGCTAATTTTTGATTAGGCAATTAATTATGAACAGCGTATTCTGGCAGACACAAGCCCCGTCTCTTTGCCCAGGTGTCACAGGTCCTGCCAGAAGCGCTCGGGGTACCAGGGCACCCTGGCCGCAGAGGACAAGAAGCTCCTGCGTTTACCCGCTGGTCACAGTCGGCACATTGACACCCCCGCATAAGGCATTCATTAAGAGACACTAAAGCATTTCCCGTTTGTAAACTTTAGCACATGTGGATGAAAATTAGATTTATAAAGTAGAAGGAAATAATAAATTAAGAGGAATAATGTTTTATCCCTGGGGGATGTGTTGAATCCCTCACAAGCAAAGCTCGGAGTAAGTGAAATCCAAAGGGAAGTTCAGCCTGTTGGTTCCCATCTCATCCCTGAAGTAAAATATCTTGTGTCATTCATAGAATCACAGAATCACTAATTTTAGAAAAGACTTCTGAGATCACCAAGTCCAACCACTAACCCAGCACTGTCAGGTCTACTAAACCATGTCTGTAAGTGCCACATCTATACATTTTTTGAGCACTTCCAGAGATGGTGACTCCACTCCACTCCTTCCCGGGACAGTCTGTTCTAGCCTGACAACCCTTTAAAGTCTAGAAATGGTTCCCAATATCCAATATATTCTCCTCTGAGGCTGTTTCATCTTGTCCTGAGACAAGAGACCAACCCTTACTTGTCTAGGTTCACTAAAGAGAAAAAATGGAAACATCCAGCCTTGTGTCACCCATATTTTCCAGGATTTTAAAGGGTTATAAACTCATATTCTCTTCTGTGAATGAGGAAATTCAGGAAGAAATTGCCATGGAGAAATATAGGTTACAAAACTAGTCAAAAACTCATTTCTGGAACTTGTGAAGAGCCACCTACCCGAGCTCAAAACTCATTTCATCTTTGCTCTGCCACACAGCATTAGGGCAGAATCAGAAAGACAGCTGGCACTTACATACAAAATGCACTCTTCTCAAGGTGATCACTGGTGTTTAAGAAAATGACCTCTGTCCAGTCTGGAAAGGGAATCAATTCTCACTTCTTCCAGGCTGTAACATTTTCAGTGTAAATTTACAGTGGATAGAGTAAAGTGAAAGTCTGAGATTACAAATTTCTACTTCCAGAAAGAATAGCACAGGTATTTTTACCATGTATAGTTTCATCCCTTGTTACTGCAGTAACTTGGGGGGCTATTTCACCTCGTTTATCAAACATGGACCTCATACTGTAGATTTCTCATGTCATCAAAACCTGAATGAGATTGGAACAAGTACTGGGAACAGCAAGAAACAGAACAGCTTCAGCCACATCTTTCGAATATAAACAATTTGAAGATAGCAAAGCCTTCTTAGTAAGAAAAACTAAATTCCTCAAGAAGAATTTGTTGCCAGAGAGGCAGCATTAAACCAGGTTGAATGAGTTTGTCAGCTTTCAGTTTCAATACACATTCTGAGATTTTGGTATAGAGTGTGAGATTACCTTCTGCCCTCATCGAAGAACTGCAGGAAAACCATCATATATTAGATAAGACCATATTTCAAAGAAGATCCAAGTGCTACATACTTTGGATTAGAATGATAATTATACTGAATATCAGGGCATAGAAGCAGGAAAGAATTTCTACCTTCAGAGGAAGAGGACAGGCACCTCTGATCATTAAAGCCAGGAGCAGGAAAGAGAAATCCCACTAGACTTGGACAACATAAAGAGGTGGCGATAACTTGGGGAGGTGGCAGTTAGGATGGTGTTCTCCATACATCAGAGGAGATGTATAACAAACAGCTGAGACCTTCTAGTGATAGTCTGCTTCACAACTGAGGTAAGAAGTAAAATAAGAAGACAAAAAATACCATGTCCACATGCAGAAATAAAGAAAAGCTAGTGCTCAGAGAATTGTCCATGCAGCTGAAACATGACAGTGTTTACCCTGATTCAAAGAAAATCTCCATTTACAGTCCTACTTCTTAATGATTATTACAGTTACCTAGGCAAAAAAAAAAGCATCTGTATATGCACAAGTATATTTAGAAGCTGCTGCTCAGTCTCCACCACGTGTAGTGGAGAGGTTAAAACCAGAGACACTGACCTCTGACGAGCCTAGTGAAAATTGGCAGCAGGCTTTAGTGCCCCGCGGAGGGGAAAGCAAGGAGTCAGCTGTTCTCGCTGTTCTCCAGGAGCAGCTGCCGGGCCAACAGCACACAGCCCTGCCCCGGCAGAGGGTCAGGGCCGGAGCCTGAGAAATGAGGGGGTGGGAGGGGTGGAGAGCCGGCACAGGAGAGGGATTGCAGGGTGCTGTGAAAAGCCTTAACAGCCAGGCTTGGGAGGTGCTGGGACAGGGAAGAAAAGCAGTAGGAAACCAGATTTTCCTGGTTTTGTTCCATCTTGAGTAATCTGTTATTTAAGAAAGAATACTTAATACTCTGTGCTAAGATACTGTATTAAGTGAGAAGGACGAGCACCAGCTTCCCCCCATCGCACATCAGCCTATTTCCCATTTCAGCAGGGTGACCACTACACCTACATGGCTACAGAGTCTTTTTCTTCTTCTCTGAGGCTGAACTAGCAAGTCTGGACAGGTAACTTTACACATTAATGCATTTTCTCTTGCATTCATAGTACTTCTAGGTGACAGTAATGCCATCAGCTTCATACTGAAGAGTATTAGATATGTTCATCTGTGGAAAAACTCTGCTTGTCACAAACATATTAAAATAGGCAAACCCCACATTAGAAATATATCATGTTCTTCAAGAGAAATCTAAACTACTCTTCATTCTCCTAAAAGGCAAATTCTGTGGACAAGCAACTTGTGCTGAAACTGCAGACTCAAAAATAAATGTCAGCTTCTTTAATGGCTTTGGCAGAAGAGTATAAATTGAAGGGGAGTAATGTAAAAACACAATAATGAAACAGCTGGATTGATGCCATGAGGTGCTGAGGACTGTGCCTTGATGTAAGAACTAATTTATGCACTTGCTTACTCTTGCTCAAGTAAATGGTCTCCCTGGACTGGAACTGCAATTAAGTCCATTCCAGTGTTTAATTGGATCGGAGTGGAATTCTGAGCACTTTGTGGGACTGAGCCCACTGAGAGTACCTTGTACATCCATAGACACACACAAAATGTGTAAATCATCATGAGTAGAAGGTGAACACTCACTAGTTCTCCCTAAAAACCTGCTTTTAAGCCAAAACCTACTCTGATTCTACTCCTGGTCCCTTCCAGTTGAAAAGTCATACCTACATTTTTTTAATCCTTGTGGGGAAAGCAGGAAAGAATTTTACAGCAGTGTGTGAATCCCTTAGCTCTAAGAAAGTATTGTCTGTGAACAAGACAGGTTGCATCAAGATGGATGGTTTTCCATGTCAGCCAGAGTCTCTACCATCATATATCCTTAAAGGTATGTGTAAAACACTTCCCAGCCTCCCTAAGGTCTCAGCTAGAGCACATATTTGTGTATTTGGTGTCAACAAGGCAGAGAAACTGGAGAGAGCACTGAGAAAAATTATCACATATAGAAACAAATGGACTATGGAGAAAGACTGAAAGGTTTTCCCTTAGCAGCAAATGGCCTGGGATGAGGGCAGGGGAGTAAGGTTTTGTATTGGAATAGTGTTCAGGTATGTACAAGGTTGTTATTAAAAGAGGATACTGAGCAGTTGTTCCCCAAGTCCAACAGAGATAAAAAAATAAATTTACTCTCTCAGTTTACACGAACCAGCTTCAGAGTAGCTTTTAAGCAGAATTTTTAACTATGAGGTTAGGACAAGATACCTCAGGAGGCAAAGAAATCTCCTTTACTGCAGAACAGGAACAGACTAGACCACCTACAGTCCCAGTCTTCTAGAAATCTGCACATCAGCAACTTCTGAATTCCCCTACCTTGCAAACCACCTAACTTTTAACATCCAGAGACATAAACAGTAATTACTGAGCCAGCATTAGAGGAGGAGAAGGGCCTTTGCATTTGTATATCACTTGGTTGCACTGCTTGTTTGATCCAGGATGGTCAGCTGCATTTCATTTATTGCCTGGCCTGAGTAAGAAATCCCCATTCTCTGTTTGGGATAATTTGCTCAGACAGAGGATATTGCTGCCAAAAAGCAGCAGTGGTCTTGGCTGAAGAAATTCCCAGAGCAGAACCCTCTATTTTGCATCTGTAGAGTTAAATTTGCTATTATTACAGGTAATACCATGGTTATTGAACATGGCTTCCTCACACGCTGGCAAGATCAGGTTTACTTTGGTACAGACATGCCAAGGTATTACTAAAAAAGTCCTAATGATAAATATTGTGCCAAATAAGAAATTTAGTGTTTGAATGGTAATGCTATACCATTTAATTCCCCCAATGCAGCAGACAAGCTCTGATACACACACACTATCATATCACAAGGTAACAGAAATAGTCTGCTCAGGTGTTTATTTCACAGTGGCAGAGAAAGGCCATAGTAGGATTCTTCCAACCACCTCTGAATAGTCAGATGCTCAGCTATATTTATTGAATGAATAACCTGCCAGAAAATAATTAAGTCATTTTTGCAGGAAGATGTCCATGATGGAACCATTAGCAAGTCTGACTAGGGACATTCAAAGACAGATAAATGAAAGCCCCTATTGTTATTCATTTCCAAAATGCTTTTCCATTATGGATATAGTTGTTAAATGTCTCCAGAATTTAGTACAGAAACTTCACAAGATACACACTCTAATGGTCCAGAATACACAAAACTGCATTGTAAAAACCAATAATGTGATAGACTAAAACTGTCATGTAGGAAAATCTTATTATGTGAGGATTCTGACATCCATATAAAATGAAATATAGTATAAGGGGGAATAATTGAGCTCATTTTACTTATCCACTTACTACATGCTCGTTATTATTTTCTGACTGCAAACACAGCTATTGGAAGGGGAGGAGGAAGGAGAGAAGAAGAAATGGAAGTTTATCCATATGACTATTTTGTCACTGTAGTTTTCAAACAGGGGCATTAGGAGCAGAACACATATGTTATATGCTAGTTTTCAATGGAGCAATGTATAAGAAAGTCCTTTTGGATTACCTGCAAAATTACTGCTTTGCTGCTAACAGCCTACAACAGATTGTTATTGATAAAGCTTTTAATGAATATATTTTGTCAGTAATAAAATTTGAAGACAGCTCTGTTAAATTTGGAAGTATAAAATGCTCACAAGGAAAGGATAATTATCATTACTTACCAATTCCATACTTTTTCCTGTAATGCTTTTTAGTGAATTCATCACAATCACAGAGTAATATTTGCCTTCCCCAAACATTAATTACTGCCCCTATTTTCAAGTCACTGTCTTTGTAAAATTCCCGATGCACTGCTCCTGTCTAATAAAAGAAGGAACATTTATACAGCAGTTCCATAAATCTCAGAATCACACAACCTTTCTTAAAACCCAGGTCATTTAGTGTGTGTGATTTAACACATAACCTTCAAAGTCCATTGGCAAGTATATTTCACTTTATGTTAAGCTCCTTCACTTTTACAAATGTGGGATTTACATACAGTAAATCTCAGTAATTCTCATTTGAGCTATTTTCCAGTGGCAGTACAATTCTATAAATAACTCTTTGTTGCAGAGGATAACAACCATAGAAATTACAAAAACTATGATAAAGATATTCAACAGCTGGAGGCACTCAATAATTTCTGACCTGCAAAATGTCCCGAATGTAATAGCCTTTGTTTCTTTCTGGCTTTCCCAACACATTGAGCAGAGTGTAATTGGTGATGGTGCCTGGATGATATGGAGGAGCAGGAGCATTCTGCAAGGAAAGAGACCAACTCTTCAGAAATATGAGTGACAGTGAAGAAAGAGAACTCTGCTACCTTAGAACCAGCAGGTTTGTTATACATTGGCTGTTACTGTAGTATTTTCTGTGAGAATTTTTATTAAATTCTAAGATTCTATCACCAAACCTAAAAACAAAAAGTGTATATTCCAAAAGCCTGTACATAGGCCAGAAGCAGTATTCAGAATCTTACTCTCTCTCCAAGGGTAAAGTCTCCTTTCTCTTGGAAACAAACAGAAAGCAAAGGTCAGCATACCCGAAGTACCACATAGTTGTCAACATCTGCTCTAAAGGCTATTATTTTGATTGGTAATAATTATAAAAACATGCAAAGAACCATCCAGGGTTGGTCCTATCCACTGCACAAACACAGGAGATTCAAGTCAGCATGATTCTGTTGGCAAAGATGTGGTTTTATTTCTGTTATGAGTTTTAAAATTACAGTAGTAATTTATCCCAGTAATACCAAACTTAGTATATATTTATACCACATTTTTAAAAATTTTGAATAAACTGCTGATGCAGGGTAATCAAAATGAGTTATTTTTGTCTTACCACCTCTCCTGACCCCCCAGCTTTTGATTCCTCTGCTGCCATTCTCAAAATTTCCAGAGGAAAAAGCCAGTGCTTAAAATTGCAACATGCACCTCAGTGGTCAAACAGGTCTGGTATTACAGAGCCACTGCTAAATCAGCATCTCAGAACACAGGACTTACAAGGTGAGAAAAGTGTAATATTTTGCTGGTAGGTTTTTATTATAAAATCTCATGTACATCTATGGCATCACAAATAGACTATCAATGTTAGAAGGAAAGGAGGAAAAGACTCCCAGTATTTTATTCTGTCTGTTGGCTGATGTTATTCTATCATCAGGATCTGTCTGGGGTGATACAGAAGTATATCCAGATCAGTAATTTTATAATCATAACAGGTTACAGAGGATACAAAGCCTTTGAAGATTTCTCTGAGTAGAGCCTTCCTCATGATTAATGCCCAACAAAGCTTATTGATGGATTCCTATTGATTTTAATTGGCTTTGCTTAAGGTCCCAAATCCAGAAACTCAATTTTAAGAAATCACACCAGATTTGCTACAAAGAGGTAATGTCATAGAATACAAAAACTGACTTTTCCAAAGGCTGCAAATGTAAGTCATAGATCAAATCTGAATTCACCTCAGTTTTACGTAAGCTTATCAATATTAATTAATTTTCTTGTCTTCCACTATTGCAGAGTTCTATTAATACAGTTACCTTAATAGATTAATATAGGAGAAAGAAAATCATAGGACATCTCTGTGACTAAATGCTCCTTTTAGTTTAAGCATGACAAACCTAAAGATAATTTTCCATCACTTATTAATTTACTGCATGAGTATGTGTGCAAAACCCAAATCATGCAATTATGATTAATCCTCTGAAAACACTTTCTAAATATCATTACAATCCTAATATAGGATTTCCAAAACAAAGNCTTATCAATATTAATTAATTTTCTTGTCTTCCACTATTGCAGAGTTCTATTAATACAGTTACCTTAATAGATTAATATAGGAGAAAGGAAATCATAGGACATCTCTGTGACTAAATGCTCCTTTTAGTTTAAGCATGACAAACCTAAAGATAATTTTCCATCACTTATTAATTTACTGCATGAGTATGTGTGCAAAACCCAAATCATGCAATTATGATTAATCCTCTGAAAACACTTTCTAAATATCATTACAATCTTAATATAGGATTTCCAAAACAAAGCATTCAATATGTCTTAACTAGTGGAAGAGTCTGAAATTTTCATTCCTCACCTTTGGAAGCTTATCTCTTTTGAGGAAAAATGGAACTACATCTCGTCCTGAGTTTCGTGGTAAAACTTCTCTTATATCAATAGTATCATCAGACAAATAATAACGAAGAACAAGTTCCCGTGGGCCAGTAAGCTGTGATTCTGGGTCATTCCACACACAAGAAAACCCTAAAACTTGTCCATCAAACTCCAGAAATTGTTTCAAAGTGTCAAAGCGCTCATAAGGGTGAAAAGGATTCGTGCTCGCCAGATGTCTCTGATAAAGGAGAAATTAAGAGAAACATATTTTTAATTATTTAGTCCTAAAAGCAGGATCACAACTGCATGGTGCTGTCTACCCTTAGAACATGGGTTTAGGATTTTCTAATGAAAACCACACGTGAAACATGATTTATGCCATTGTCAAAGAAGTATTTACAGAAGTATTACAGTATTTACAGAAGTATTTATTGCTGTGCCCTAAGAAAAAAACATGAAAAGAATTTTGGATTGGTTTTAACCCCTGTTTTTCTTGCAACAAGGTCCTCTAGATCATAGAATTGTTAAATTACTGGCAGTACTGCTCATATTTTCAAGAAACTGCCTGTGGTAATCAGATGACTAAAATGCCAACTAGCATCACTCTTTCTGATTTACTTCCTTAAAAATTACTTCTTATAGATAATGTGTGTAAAGAATCAATTCATTCTTTTCCCTTTAGTATTTTCTGTCAGTCAACTTTAAAATATAGATTTTTAACTTTTGATTCATGTTACACAGTTGGCAGGTACTGGGTATGTTTGTTCATCTCTCAAAACACACCCATAGGTCTTGATAAGGAACAGCAAATGTTCAACTAGAGATCAACTTTCCAGCTGATGTGGCCTATGACAAGGTGCTTCCTGCAGTCATGGTTGATGCAAAACCAGTAGCACTGGGTTAAACTGGGTCCCAGGATGATGATCCAGTCCAAGAACTGCATTTCTATACTGTTAGTTCACATATACAAACGGTGACCTGAACCAAGTGTTTTTCCTAAGTCAAAATCCACGTCCAAAGTGCATGAAAAGGGACAGGATAATCCTCATCTACAAAATTGATTCCAAAGAAGAATGGTGACAGACATTGATGAGACAATATAAGCTGAACTGTCTGAACAGAAAACAATGTTGACTGTGGACAGTTTATACAATTATCTAAATTTCTCTTTATCCACTAACACACCTGGCCTTAAAAATCTGAGACAGAAAAGGCCCATTCTTTCAGAGCATCAAATCTTAAAATAAGGAGAGCAGAACCAAATTATTTACCTTCCTAGTGCTCTCTTTCTTCCTTCCTGACCCTTGAAGATGCAACAGACAACCAAACACAGCCACAGAACCAGGTAACACTGTCGCCCTGATTTTTTGAGATGTTAATGCCTTCTGATGTTTGCATTCTTGCTTTCAACTTTCTCACACACTTTTCTGTAAACAACTTACTGTTTTTCATTCTTTCTTGTAGGTGGAGAAAGTTGATGGACTGTTAGTTTGTCCAGTGTCGTTGGAGAGGTGGCACTGTCACCCTCCAATCCACTGTCACCTTTGGAAAGTTATATATATGGAGTCAGAAATTAAACTTTGTTCTTTTTCCCCTTTTGAGTTGCAGTGTGCATGCGTCTTTGTTTCTCATGTCCTATAGCGACA
>VZTT01018313.1:14820-62221 GCA_013400855.1 Buphagus erythrorhynchus | reverse complement strand
AAAGTACCCTTGCCATAAATGAAATTAATATTAAAAAAATTAAAACTATATTAATTCAGAACGCTGTTCAAGGAAACAATGGTTTGCTTCTCATAGATTTCAAGCAAGGCAGACACTGAACTTGCAAAAGCCATTGACCATTGCTCTAAACCAAGAGTTTTGCAGAAGGTCTAACTCAGGTCCTGACAGCTAAGTTTTTCCCCAAATGGCCAAAACAGAGCTTGTAAATATGAGTTTGTTTAAATTAACATATTTCTATGGGCTTTGAACTTGCCACTGAAAGCAAGCTATGGGAATTGGGAAGTTTCAGGATGTAGAAAGCTTATCCTTCTCTTCCCTCCGGTATCCACTATGTTATCTACTCTATCTAAACTCTGAAAGACATGATGACCAGAAACAAAAAACCACAATGCTTCCTTTGTTTAATGACATGTTAACGTGAAAGAGCAAAACCATATTTTGGTAAACTTCTATTTTGCTCAAAGAGAAGATCATTTGAATAAGCTTTTGTTTCACTAATAATTAGTCTTTAAATGAAGTGCTTTTTAATTCAGTTTTCCATCCAAGCTTATCTTGGCAAAGGCCACAAGGGAAAAATAACCATTAATCAGGGATGTGAGCAAGTGTATGCTAAGCCCTACAACTACTTCAGTGAGCATGTGTACACATCCAGCATGCACCCACCCAGTTCTCCAGGAATAGTGCCAAATGAATGTGACAACTGTATTTAATTACAAGTCAACACATTTGAATTACTACCAGCCAGTGACCACCTGCTTCCTATTGAAAAGCAACTTAAATAATGAAGTTCTGACTTTACCTTAAAGTTTCAGCCTTGCTGTCTGAAGGCACAAATATAAAATCTATGGCCAAATCCTTGACTTTCTGCATAGCAAATATCTTGTCTACTTTAAGATTCAAAATTGGGATTTTGGAGGAACAAGAACCACCTCATGTAATGACTAGCAGACACTCTGCAATTTTGGGTATTACATGAAGCACTCTGCCCACTTTATTTCCTCCCTTTCTCACCAACTTCTTACTGAATTCTGGCTGACACACAAAACATTCAAGACCTTTGTACTTTAAAACTGCTCTGGCCATTCTTTCATTACAGACAAAATAAGGTTTTCTGGCTCAGATGTTGAAAGTTGTCACCAGCGATGTCAAAAACCAATCAAGTGAAGCTTTAGACCTTGCTTCATACAGCCAGCAAAGCCTTAGTTTTAGTATTAAGTTAAAAAAAATTATAAAGCATCAACATCAGTCAGGTATGCAAAACCACTCACAGTTCTCCTACAACAACCAGACAAGTTCAGTGCTGGACAGGCTTGAACAATATTATCCAAGGCAGGACAGCAATATCTGGCAGGTAGAGTCACAGTGGTAGACAGATGAGAAAGGATCAAAATCACCTTCTGAGGAGGAGGAGGGATATTAAAAAAATTAGAATAGACTTCATATGTTCTAGTGCATGCAAAGAAGATTTGTCAGAGTGAAACTGTCCTGAATAAACCTGTCANGAAAAGCTCTCCCTCAATTAGTTTGGAGAGGGGAGTGAGGGGGGCTGTTTATTTTACTGCTTTGACATTTTATGTTTGGAGATATAAGAAAGACAATGTTCAGAAACAACTCCGAATGAAGCTTTAAATGTGCATTAAAGGGAAAAAAAAGAAACAGGCTCATATCTCAGTTGCAAAAATTGACAGCACACGTATAAAACCACACAAAACCAAGCTAACAGGTAAAATGCATTTATAGAGCAAATTATACTTTTGTCAGAGAGATTAGACAAATATATTTAAATACACTAAAAATTTAATTTTAAATTCTCTTGGATGTGGGTTCACTGCAGTCTCCATCTATAAATATATCCTAAGCAGATCCATTCCATTTCCCAACACAGAGTCCTTCCCAACACAGATACAAATTCAGCTCAGTTTGATGATCATGACACATTCTTCATTCTTCTCATCCTGTTGTTTAAGGGGAAGTCCAAAGATTACATATCCTCACAAACAGTCTGCTCAGGCAAGAAAAATGTGGAGTCCTGTCAGACAATGGTTTTTGCTTGGAGGTTGGAGACACCTCACTGTGAATGCTGTGCTGCCCCTGGCACAACTCAGCTGCCAGGCTTGGTTGTATTTTTCAACAGGCATGAGCCACCTCTGACCTACAGGTTACCTCCACCTGCACCACTCACCAAACCTCCAGAAGACTTCATATGAGCCAGGTACCTCAAGCCCTGCCCAGCATGGGTATCAGTCTCCTGTGAAACAAGTCAGAACAGCCACCAGTCTCAGAGCTCTGCACCTACTCATTTAACCTAAAAGGGGAGGCCACTTCCTCTCATCTCCAGGCTGTACTACTTATTTTATTCAGTTGCCTTTAGGGGACTCCTCTGCTCTAGGAATGGGAAATATTTCACATCACTGCAGCTTGTCCAGGAAGCTCTGAGACGCTCAAGCATTTTCCAGCCTTGCCAGCCATGTAACAAGGCTTGGCTACCAGAGTCTAGTTGCCAGAGTCATTAGGTCAGTCACTGCCTTGGTTACACGCAGGCGTGTACAGGGCTCTAAGTGAAACCTCAGTGACCACCTACGCAACGGGAGGGCGTGGGCTGATCTTGTTTGCAGGAGCACTCAATGTTCTAAACATGTGGAAACTTGGCAATGGTGAGCAAAGCTTAAATGCCTTTTGAGCTTTTACCTATTTAGCTAGCTACTTTTAAAGCACATGCAAATGCCTCCTCCTGCCCTTCCGCTGATGCTGAGAGCCCTCTGAAGGTGCTGAATCCCAAGAGTGTTGGAGTTGGTGGGATGGTATTTCCTTGAAACAAAACACAAAGCTGGGCCAATACACCTTGCTCTGTAGGTCTGCTGACCTCTCTGACTCCAGATGAACCTCCTCTTTGATTTCTCCTTCTGACTTCCCCAGTTGTCAAGCTTGGCTTCAGAAGGAAGGTCAAGGTAACAAGGAGGAGCTGCATGCCAAGTTTGTGGTGTGTTGCTGGCAGAGATCCTTGTAAATAAAGGAGACTGCACCAAATCCCCCAAAAGAATCCATGATTCACCATGGTATATGTGGTACTTGGGGCAGCTCATGTTGTCTTGTCTGCAAGCCCAGCTTCCACTACAAGTTAGGGCTTAGAAGAAGACAGCCATCTTCTTCCTAACTGTGCTGGTTATCTAGTCCTATTCTTCTCTTTGGGTGGCTTCTGCTGAGCAAAGAAGCTACCTGTAAGCAGAGCCACTAACAAAGCCTGAACTGTACCAGGTCCTTCCTCCACCTTGAGGAAAAACCTTGAGGATTTTGGCCTGATTTTGTGTGACTGAATCTGGTCAAAGGGCTCAAAAGTGATGCAGACACAGGGAAGAGGAGAAAGTAGTGGGGCAAGGAGGAGGATACACTATGACTTAATGGCTACATGAGTTGATTTTTTTTTAGGATAACAAGTTTTTAAAAAGCTAAGTTAAATGGACAACAAGCACCTTGGCCTAGAGACACAGAAAATTTAAAGCAAAACTGGGAAATTTGGAGTACTGTTTCTGACTGTGGTCTGTGCTAGAAGCATGCAGCAAGACTTCATTCAGGATATTTGCTTTACAAGGCAAGTCCCCACCTGATGCAGCCACAGAAGACAAGTTACAAAGCTGCTTTTAAACTACAAAACCAGAGAAAGGGTACTGCTAGAGGAAATGCTCATTGCTTTTGTGGGAGCTGTCACACCCTCAGGACTGAGCGCTTTGCCCTTCTTGGCACATGGAGACCTGTCAGAGCATTTAAAATGGTTTGGTTCTGATTAACACTAATTTACTCTGTCACCAACTTAAGTAAGCCGCAAAACTTGCCTGAAAGAACCACATGCAAAAAAGTTCAGTTGAAGATCTGTGCTGCTAAAATTAGCTACCAACCCATTAAAAATATCCATAATTTAGCCTTGGTGCAGCAAGGGAGGATATTATGCTCTGATGTCCCCCTAGTCCTAGCAATTACCGTAAGCTGCTCATGACTCCTCCCTTACATTCTCGACTCATTTTCTACTGGCAGATTTCATCTTAAGAGTATAGAATCAGTTAATATAGGAAATATATAGAAAGCTTCAGTATAGGAAAAAGAAAATTGTTTTTCCTTCAGGTCAAGTTCGTTTGATTTTTCAGAAAAACATCAGGAGTTATTATGCACAATATGAGATCATATGTACTATGGAGAAGGGAGAATGTGTTGGCAGCACAGAACATGAAATGATATAGCCAGTTTGGCTGACAGCAGGAAAGATTGTTTGGATTAAATAAAAGGAAGCGTTGAATGTTTGCCTGTGCCAAGAAGGCTTGACCCCCGCTTTTAAGAGGGATATATAAATTGGTTCAACAATTTAACAAAGTTTCAGTTGTGCAGTACTTAACGCCTGGAAAAAACCCCCAACCCTTTATCTTTACTGCTTGCAAACTGAATCATGAATACATCCTGAAACCCTGCAAGCATGTTTGCTCAACACTCTTAGCACAGCAAACACAACACCAGGAAGAACTCTTTTTTCTTCCCCACTTCTGCAGGGGTTCTCCATTTTCTGCAGAGTTTGTTCAATACTGTCACAGTCTATCAGCTCTGTCTGGCATAGGGCAAAACAAAAGTGAAATGAAGTATTCTCCCTATTCTTTCCAAAGGCTCAGTGGTACAGATAAGCTAGCAAACTGGATTTCACTTCTGCACCTAAGAAGGAGCTTAGAGTAAACACCTTACAATAACACACTGGAGAAGCAGTGCTTTTGCAGTAAGTTGAGTGTGACAATGCCCAAAAGAGTATGGAGAACCTACAGCACAAGGCAAATCCAGTCTGATATCTGTATTTCTGCATCAATTCTGTCATGCCCAGTCCTTCTACTGGTACAAGCAGCTATAAGCATTTACCCTGAAGGAATAACAGTGCTGCCTTACATAAATAATGAACACTTCAGGTGGAGACAGAGCTCAAATAGGGAATCAAAATCAAGAACAAATAAAACAAAAGAAAACTCCAGTGAACTAACATGCTTTGTCAAGCTGGCAGCCAAGCAAGCTCTCTTCCCTGCACTCCCACCTTACTGTCAATTATCTGATTTCACTTCAGTTACATTTACTTCACATATTCCAATGTGTCACCTCCCTGCTCACAGGTACATGATGATTACTAATAAAAAAGACATGGGAAATTCTTTTAAGTAACAGAGACTCAGCATGCAACATGCCGGTTTTTCACAAAGCAAATTGTATGGCAATCAATACAGAGAAAAATATACATTGCAGCAACAAGGAAAAACCCCACAAACACACAGCCAACACATATGCAGTGGGAAGCTTTGTTTGGGAAGCTTTTCTGTGTTTTTGTGGAGTTTGTGAGGGTTTTTTGAAGGTTTTTTTTTTTGTTGGTTGGGTTGTTGTGGGGCTCTTTAAAGAGTTTTTTTCTGAAGGAGATGTAGAATAACCCCAAAGAACAGGTAAAAATTAAGCAAAACTACAACAGTTTGGTCAACATCCCACTGATTCTTGCTTAAAAAAAAAATCTGAGTGACACTACAATCAAGAACTTCATCCTCCTACAAGAGGAAGAGGACATAAACAATTATGTAGAAAATACACCTCCTCAGTCACAGTGTCACAGCTCTAAATCCACAGAGGTCTCTGGCCCTGCTGGATGCAGCCACTGAGGATTCAGACACTTCTCTTTCATCTCATTCCTTTGGGCCACATGAACATTAATGGACTCCTTTGCAGAAGAACTAAATGTGACAGAAAACCAGAGCATTTCCAAATGCACATTAGAACACGAACTAAGAACAAGAAGCTGAAACTACATTAGATAAGGAAGTGCTTGAACTCAGCAGATGGTGAATAGAGGTAAATGAAGCCTCCTGTGACTTGAAAGGCACAAGAAATGGACCAGGCTAGAGCAACCAACTAGAGTATTGTCTCATGACATAAAGACAATATGCAAATGCAAAAGGACCAGAAAGATGTTCGAAGGACACAAACAGAAGGTCATCCACCAAAAGCAGAGTACTTCAGAGCTGCAGCAACACAAGATGGCAAAGATAACTACTTAGTTATTGACAGTCAGACACATTTCTCAGAAGAGGTAGGTAGGGACAATCCTTTTGGGGAAAGAAATGTGCACTTGCTTTCCCAGTTTCACATGAAGTCTCTGCAATGTCTCCCAGGCTACATATAATATACAGAAAAAACAGTGGCTTCCACTCCAGGCCCTGGATGATAGCCTTCCTCTTTCCAGAAAGCCATTCACACTTTATTTGTACATCTACCTACACCTCCCTGCTCTCCCTCCTCCACTGTTATTTTTCTGGTTGAGAATCAGACTCTCCTGCAGTGTGAAAATCAAGATACTGCCAAGAAGCATCACTGAATATAAATGAATTTATCAAAAATGAAGGAAGCCTAAAATACTATCACAACCTGAATGTTCCAAATAGGAATTTCTTATCCCTGAATCAGTATATTTTACAGCTCTCTCTCTGTATGACTTTCTTTTCCTGTTATTGCTTCAGATGAGCTCTGCATCATATGAGATATTTGTACCAAGTACACACAGAACAACTTATCAGGAAAAGACTTCTTTCACCCTTCCCCCAACCTTCCCAAGTATATCTAATATAAATCTTGTCCAAATTTTTCAAGGTTTCATTTAAAATTGAAATTGATTTTCATTCCTCAGAGAAAAGTTCCTTCTCATTTTGAAAAGTTTTTGTTAAAGACTTCTTGAACATATTTTAAAACAGATCAAGTAAATTCTAAATTTAGAGTTTTACCTCTCCAAAAATATCACATACATTTTTCTATTCATGTGTCTGTCAAAGTTACTTGGAAAATAATTAGCAGTATCTTCTTTGTTGCGGCTGTCTAGGAGCTATATATACATGCACAATGGCAGAAGTTTCCTGGGTCATTTCTAGTTCATTCCATTTCTGGTTCTACAAATTCCCACCCACACAGTGATTATTATTAATTAATATAAGAGAGAAAGAGAGAGACAAGTGGGGTCAGGGGGAGGGGAGAACAGAGAAGGGCACAGAAGAGCATCATCATCCTAGCAAACATGTCCCCGTGCAGCTTCGAGCATATTAACTACTACCCTGAATGCAGACTGACTTCCACTCAAGCCTTAGCACTCCTCAGAATTAAATCACACTGCTGTAACATCTGAGCTTGTCATCAGTTAAGGCAAGACCTTCATGTTCATGAGGAGAAAGATATTGCCTGAAGTACTACTAGTGACAGAGAAAACACTTAACAGGATTTAAAAAACCCTGCAAGACCTGGCTCTTGATCCCATCCTTTCCACAACAGCATTAAAAAAGACCAAAATAAACAGGAGGAAAACCTTGTCACTCAGTCATTCTAAAGCTCTCAGCACATCATTCACCCTTGCTCTGAAATGCAGACGATGCATGCCAATGTTCACACTCCAGCAAGAGAAGCAAGGCGGTCACCTCTTTTAAAACAGAGCCAGAAAATAGGCTGCTGAATAGAGATGGTAAAAAAGAGAGATGCTGTGAACTAAAAGAGGATGCCATCAATTTTTAAAACACTGACGGAGACAGATTCAATCATATATGATTAACAGCTGGAAACAGAGCTGATGCAAGAAGGGGACACAAAGGAGGCTGACATCACAGGAAAGCCTGATATACACATTTACAGGACAAACAGCATGGAGAAAAACAAATGAGAAAACCTGGGGGAGTTATAAGACAAAAGATTCAAAGAGGTTCCAGATTTACAGCACCCTATTAACTGGCAGTGCTGTTATCTATTGCTGATACATAATATTGCTGAGACTAAATCCTAGTTTATTTAAGCTATTGAAAAACGAGTACAAAGTTGACGAATGCTTGGCATCATCCTTATGCAGAAGGTGCTGTATGCACTCAGGCAGCTGCCAGCACTGAGCTAATTGAGAGTGTGGTCTTTTCCCAAGACCACAACTATAATTTTAGCTCATTACAGCCTGCATTGGGGTGTGCTCAGTTTACATCTTCGCACACTCTTCTTTTAATATTTTGATGAATAATTTAGTTCCGATGGCAAGCTCTTTCACATTCAGGCATTTTTCCCTCAAGCCTGTGGATGTGGTTCCAAAGTATTGAACTGGAAGGCACCCAAAAGGGGCTATATCTGTTCCTCCCTCCTCTCCTTGTATTTTCCCTGCTCTGTAAAAATCAGAATGCAGAACACAGGGCAGCCTAGGACTTGCAGCAAGATGCATTACCCTAAGGAAACTGGAAAAATTGCACCATTCTGGTTTAAGTCACAATGGAACTTAAGAAGGAAGAAGAACAAAGGAAAGGCAAAGTGCTTTTACCTCCCTGAAAAGCATGCTCACATAATTCATCTTCCCAAGCACCCAGTCTGCATTTGAAGGTTTGCCTGAAACATGGTCAGGGGTGTTCTCAGGGGACTCAGCTCCACTAGGAGCCAAGTGACAGCTCTGTCAGGATCAGCCCCGAGACAGCCACAGGAGGCTGTGGGGTTTCCTCTCACCGCCACCTCACAGCAGCTTCCAGCTGTGCAGACAAGTCCTTTTATGGAGATCCAGCATCATTTCCGCTCATGGGTGCTCCCTGTGTGTCTGTCGCTGGCAGCTGGCACTCGGATCTTCCTCCTGCCTCTGGCACCCCCTTCCAGTAGGGAAACCTACCTTGCAGATGACAGTATACATCAGCATTTGATTTAGTAGTGAATCAGCTGATTTCTTGTACCACAGAAGCAAATCCTCTCCTGCAATGTATGGGAAAGATTCCACCCAAATTCATATAGCCACGACAGCGAAGGTGTTTCAAGGGCATTCTTAAATTTAAAAAACAAGAAGGTACAATCACAACATATGCTTGGTATAATAAACACCCTTCCTCCTAAAATCCTGAGAGAAACTCAAATTTCTCCCCTAACTGGGTGGAAAAGAATGTCATGAATATCCACTTTGCCATCTCTAGCATGCAAAAAAATTCCTTCTCTGCTTTGTTTGTCAGCCTGACCACAAGGAAGCTCTGCACTGTGGCTGCTGAAGTTCTTCACATACAGCACACACATTCCCTGCAACATGAAAACTATACCACATTTCCAAATAGCATCATAGGTTGTTTACAGAGACAGGCTGACTAAAGATATTTTTATCCTCAGCTCCCAAGACCAATTTATAATTAGTACAGCTTTTGAACAAGATGCACTTGCAGCACAGCATCAACACACTGACTCAAAATAGGGCTTCTTGTAGTGCCAGTGGCTTCTCCAGGACAGCTCTTCTCAATGGCTCTTGGTACAGAATGTTGGGCCACAATAATACAGACACGGGCTGACTGTGGGGCACAGCATGGCCAAGGAGCTGGGCATGAAAGAAAACATCTTGCTGGTAGAGCTGAGAATTCCTCCAAGAACTGGTATTTCTTCTGCAAATGGACAATGCAGCTGCCACCTGAGCTCTCTCTGGTCTCTATACCACTGGTCAGGTGTCAAAGAGGTTTTTTCCATTTCACAGATATCCTTAGACTCGCTTTGCTGCAACATCAACACACAGAAGCTGCTCTGCAGAAACACTTCCATGGCACTGACAGCCAGTGTGCTTCCATGCAGTTTACATTACAGCATCCCTCCTGTACCCCTAGAGCCTCCCTACAGCTCTGCTGCTCAGCTCAGAGGGTGCTGGCCACAGAGATCCCCTCCAAGACATCCCCAAGCACAGTCTCAAACACAGGCAGCTGCCACAATTCTTTTCACAGCATTCAGATACAGCAGTCCAGCTAAACAAAGGCTCTCTTGTGCTACTGCTGCATGGCCTGAAATGGGGTGAAAAGAGCATGCCATGGAATATGACTGCCAGGAAGTTAGGGAGAGGCATGAGGGGGTAGGAAAGCAGAGGAACGCAGACAGTGAGGGTGAACAACAGGCAATATGGATCGAGCTGCCTCCTCCTCCCTCCAGCTTGGTTTGAGTGAAATACCCACAAGGCACAGCACTTTCCTCCCCTCTCTGCATTCCCAAACAGGACTGCTGAAAAGCTGTAACACAGCAAGGAGGGCCTTCACAGTGCCACAGGCTCTGTGGTGCTCCTCCTAAGAGAGCTCCCGCTCCTCCCGGGACAGGGAACAAGCAGGCACCACCCAAAGGGCAGCATCTCTTCCTGCCTCTGTCCAGAAGGCGAGGGAAGCAAAGATAAGGCAAACTTTTCAAGTCTCATTTGTGGGATAATAAAATTATAACCCTTTGTTTGCCCAGAACCACTGATTGTCAAGGCAGATAGTTTCACCCAGCAATTCACCTTCCCAAATAAATCCATGTAGAAACACACGAAGAAAGAAAACAATGGGTAAAATCTATAGACTGCAGTGACATCCACCCTGAATTCTTCTCTTCCTAAAAAAGAAAGTCTGTGGGCCTAAATGCGATGAGAAATATTGATGACAATCTAACAATCCTCCCAGACATAATTAGCAGTCTCTTTTTATTCAATTATGAGGTCACAGAGACTTCTTTCTATACTTCACCAGCTTTTGCTATGGGAAAAAAAATAAAAGCAGCAGAAACGTCATGGGTGAACCTTGTTAACTTGGCTTCTTGGACTCTTCTGGCTTCAAAGAAACAAAATCATTGCCTAGGACAAAGTCTGACACCTGCAGTCATGGCACTCTAGGACAGTTTCAATACAAGTGAGAAACTTAATCGAAACAACCACTGCAGTGACCTGAGAAACAAACAATTGTCCAAGGAGAGCTGCTTAATTAGGTCTGCCCACACTCTGAGAAAATGTGCCATGTCCATAAAGTAGGCATTTCCAGACCACTGGAGGTAATCCTTCAATGCTAGCTTTGCCCTTCCACAAGGTAAAAACTTGCTTTACTCTGTTCTGCTGTAAATTGATCCCTGCAAGTAAAACCCTCATGCTTTCAAGGAAGACAAAAGATTAATTGCATGTGTGCAAGAGATAGCACTTACTATCTGCCATGGATGGGGCAGTGTGCACTTCTTGGCTGCAAACCAAGGTTTCTGAGACCTGAATTAGCCTTTGGTGCCCCAAAACCAACCGTTGCATTGTTTTGCCTAAACCATCCTGACTATAACAACTAGAATAAAGAGAACTAATCCCATGGAAAACACTGTCCAGTTTCCAAGACAAATAAATAGCTATAAGCTCAGATAGTAATTACAGGCAATAGTAAGTTATATGGTGCATGTGGACTAGATAGGGAGAATGGATAAAGTCTCTAATGCAAAGGGAAGCAAGAGGGGACACCTTATTATCCCCAAAATGCAGATGGACTACAGCCAGAGCAGTATAAAAACAATAGTTTGCTGTTTCAAAACAAACCTCTTGAGAATCTCTGGCTGCTGTACACAGAACTGGCTCCCTAAGAGAAGCTGTGTCTAATCCCAGCACAAAGTCATCCTCTTCAGCTCCTGGAAAGAAGAGTACTTGAGCCTGTGCTAACCAACTCACATCACCAACACAACTAAACTGTGAACTATTAGGGCTTTGGTCACATTTTATACAACTATTCCTTACAGCAAGCTAAATTTTGGAGAATAAAATCAGTAATCACTGTTTATAATGTAAAATCCATATGGTTTTACAACAAAAAAGCAGTATTTCTAATGACTTGAAGTGTCACTGTTACAGCAACTGACCAAGCTACATTTTATAACATTGCAAATCTGTGTGTTCAACCACAGTTAAAATAAAATTAAGAATATTGTATTTCTATGATTGCCATGGGAATGGCTATGACTTTGTTCTGATGGGGCACCCTTGCATTGGTGGCAGGTATTCTGCTGCAGACTGACAGCAATGAGGAAAGAAGCACTCCAGATTGAAGAGCAGTACCAGTGTTTCTCCCAGCCATCAATTGCAGCCAGTGCTCCTTGTGTGTGCAGTTGCAGCAGCTCCACAGGGAACAAGGCAGTGCAGGCCGGGTTTAACTGAAAAATTGCCCACCAGCGAGGCTGGGCAGTACAACCATGCTGTTCTATTGCTTCTAGACAACCTGTACGACGTCGTTTGGAGACTGAAGAATGCCCTAACTGAATTAAAAACAGCTCAATGAGGCAGAAAAACATAGCTTTTTGCCTCTGAAAACCTGGGTTAAAACCACGGCTTCAGCCATGAAGGTAAACATCATGTGCTCTTAACTGCATGGGCAGCTGCTACAAATAGGAAAAAAAACCACCACCCAGCAAGGAAGATTCTGCTCAGATGCAATTGGAGGTGCTGAAGAGACCTTCAGAATTCAAGCTCTGCATATATGAATAAAATCAAGTGCAAACACAACAGGGAAGGGATCTATTAAAAAAGGCTTAGATTGGCCACTAACTCTGTGTACTAGCTGGAAACAAATCTTGTTAGAAATCAGGACTCCACATTTTCATCTCTCTTTCCAGTCCTTGTGTTTCAGAAAGACATGATTGAGTCAGAATCCTGTTATTACTTGTTTCTATCCTAAGTTTCCTTGTCCTTCCCTCTCCCCAGTGCACAGATGCAGCTTCAGCAGCTCCCATTTTTGTTCCTTCTGCTTCATCCACTCTCCACAGAGGTATCCCTCTATTCATAATTAGGAGGACTTGCATAACTGGCTGCCCCAAAGCAATTGCCTTCAACAAAACACTTCCTTTTCAGAAGCACAAAAGCTACCTTGAGATGAGTGTGTTGCCTCTGCCACTCTCCACACTCCTGTTGTCCCACATCCCAACCTCACTTCTCCCCTTTATCACAGGGATCAGAAATACCTTAAAGGATTAAAGATGTTTTCCTTCATCCTATCTCGCCTAGCATGATGTTCAACACACAGATTGAGATTCTTCCTCTTGAATGACACATTGGAGATGTACAACATGCAATCCATGGCAGGCACCACTTACATTTAAAAGAATCAAAACGGTAAACAGGGCAGAGCAGGGACACAGAATTGATTCTCCCACTTGATGAAAGCAAGAGCTCCTCATTTCAGAGAACATCATCAGGAAACCTAATGGGATCTTCAAAAGCAAATGGGAGCAGCTGAGCATCCTGCTTCACGCCACTTTCACTGTGGCAGGCAATATATACTAATTCACCACTTTTCTATACCAACAAGACAGGACAGGAAAAAACACTAAAGCACACAGGCACCAAAAAACTGCAGTGCCTGCTGACACGTCCGAGTAACACCTCACCAAGCAAGGTCTCTCCCAGGAAAGCATGGAAAGGCCCTGAAGTGACTCAGACATTGACATGGGGGAAGGAGTTTATCCCATAGGCAGCAAGGTTTGTGTTTAAAGGCATGCATTTCCTCATTCCTAGCTGGAGACAGACATGCAACAGCCCTTTCAGTCATGCACACGCCTTCTTTCACAGCCTAGTTCAGAGAAACCTGCCATCTACCATTGCTAGTTGCTAATGCACCAGCCCTCCAAACTAATGTAGAAGAGATTTGCAGAACAGCACTGGAGATTTTACGCCTGAACCTGGCAGCAGAGAGGGATTAAAAATGCTTTCTATGAAGACATACAAACACATGATTAAAATATGGAACAAGCCCCATGCAGCAGATTCTTGTGGTACCACTTAGCTTTCAGGACAGGGTGGTAGACATGGGATGTTAAGAGTGCATTAATCCTAGGCAAAAAGACTGCAGCTTCCAAAGGGTAGATTAATTATTAAACCAGCAGCAATAAAAATATTCAGCAGCTCAGAGACAGATACCTATATTATGGACAGATAAGAGCTCCAATAACCTTGAACTTCAATTTATAGATTTACTCCTCCTTCCCTGTGGATAACAGCAGTTATATCTTCTAATTTGTTCCTACAAAGGGAAATTGATGAAAATGGTGGTTTAAATTGGCTAGGAGGCACAGTGTATACACAGCAGTAGCATTTTCCTCCATCTTTCTATCTTCTCTCCTGTCAGCACCCATAAGAATAGAGTGTGTTTGCTTCCCTGACCAACAAAAGGGGGATCATGACAATGATTAAGGGCTTTTAGGTACATCTATTTTTCCTTTAAAATTGGGATGGCAAATATTGGGACATAAGGGATTAGGCCTGTTGGAGTTTCAAGAGACACTCCTTAACATCCTTGCCTTTCTAAAGTCAGGTTAGTCACTGGAACACCCGAAACTCAGATATTCAGAATAGGGATGGGCACATATGCCCTCAAGACATTGTAGTTTTGGGGTTGCTGATATGTACATGCAAAGATCACCAGTTTTATGGGTGAAAGAAGAGCATATTCTGTGTTTAAATGAAGAATAGTTGTTATCAGCTGTCAGGAATTTTCACCACAGTGTATTCAACACAACTGAACTCCAAACCACTCATTTATAGATAGGAAATGCAGAAAAAGCAAAAATAATGTTTTACAGTGTTTGGCTGAGAGTCATTGAGTTGAGCAACTCCAGCTAGCAGCATTTAACATGGTTAAATGAAAAAGTTGGTAGAGAGGCTGGAATCTCATCAATTTCTCAACAGATTAATTTACTATATTGTCTCTTGAAGGGAGGAGTTTGAAGTCTCTGATGTGTGTATCACTACACTCTGAGTATTAAACAGGAGAGGACAAACAATGGCCAAGCTGGCTGTCCTCCAGTTAATCATCCTGCTTTGACTCAGATTCATCTTTGAGCTGCTGTTGAAAACCAATTGCTTGTTTAATGGGGCAGAAAGATGAAATCAATTTCAAATATGCATCTCTAAAGTGTCCCTCTTATGTAAAAGTGCTGCCTGAGGGAGCAAGAGACACATACATTTCCTTCTGCTTGTGCCAGTTTCACTTCCAATTCGCCATCCCTACAGGTACCGAAGTCTAAAATTATGTGGAGAATGGAGCTGCAGATGAACGCAAAGCATCTCTCTCTGGTTCGTGGCATTCTCAAGACACAGAGAGAACTTCCCCAGGGAGGTGACAGCCACACACCCAAGTGAGCTTAGTTAACACTGACTCATCAGCTGTTTCATTAAGGAGCTGTGTCAAGGAAGAAACCAAGTGCGGTGAGCAATGCGAACGCCGGCGGCGCGGTGCTCGGGGACAAGTGGTGACTGCTGGGGCAGAGGACACTGCCACGGCTGGAAAATAAAAGGAAATAAAGGAAATAGCACCTTTTGGGACTTCACCTTTATTTCCTCTTCTTTTTTAAACAAGAAAACTTCCCTAAGCTGAGAAATAATTAAATTTTACTTTCTAACTTGGGAATTTGAAAACTGCATTAACAGGGAATCCAGGACTTTTGCTTTTGTTGTTGTTTTTTTAATTATGATTTTATGACAGAACATCCACACATGCACAATTTATGTGATCCTTTGCTAACATAATAAACCAGAAAACAAAAGTTTATGCTACTTTAGGAAAGCATGAGACAGACCAGTCTGGACCAGTGGTCAAAACATCACCTCCACAACCCACGCACACGGTCCCTGAGCTTTCCAGTCACATTCCAATAGTCTGTGGCTGTCACACAAGGAAACATTCCTGTGTCACACATGCTCGTGTACCCGCTGGGCAGGCACTGCACAGCACGCATCTTTACACACAATTTCGGGGTGCCAGCCCAATTTTTGCAGTTATCTGGAAAGCAGGCATTCCCAGAAGCGTGGCTAGCTCCCTCTGTGTCCCTCACCACAGCTCCACGGGCAGTGCCAAGCTGCTTGAAGCAATGCAAGTGACAGTGGACAGTTTGCCAAGGCGTTAATGTCAAAGGCTCCAGGTTCACAGCAAAGCTGCTTGGTGTCACCATAAAGGAATTTCCGTCACTCCAGACAAGCCCAAGAGACCATGCACATACACAAAAGTCTCCTCTTATGTCATAGGCAACACATTAACATTACAAAAGGAACCAAGCACTCAAGCATTCCAGAATTAAAAAGCCTGTGTTTACTGCTTGTCAATTGACCGCCTGGTCTCATATCAATTTTATCATCACTTGAGTAGCTAAGCTTGCACTGTGCTTTTTCACCACACTATCTTGAGGGGATAAAGTGCATAAAAAGACTAAATGCTTCCAACTCCTGCAAAAAGGATACAATAGAAATGAAGAAAACACAGATGCCAGCACTTGGGAATTCTTTTCAGTAAATTTCAGCAGTGTGCAGAACACAAGGAGTAATTTCTGCAGATCTGGGGAGCAGCTGCCTCTCCCACCGAACACCCAGGCTGCACACAAGTATCACCAAATCACACAACATACTGAGTAGAAGAGCCCAGCTCAGCCCTGTACAGTCAGACCATGTATGCCTGTCTCAGGCCGTTCTGGATTGCAGTGTTTTCTGAAAGCCAGTCTCTGGTCACGAAGAACTTGATGAGGAGGAGGAGGGATGAAGGAATTGCATGGGAGACTATGCCAACAATAGATTATACATGCTGTCTGTGTGGGATGGAGAGTTTCTATCCCATGAGAAATTTTAATATTTTGATATCTGCTTTCACCTAAGCTGTTCTTGTTGCTTAAGGATTCTCATGACACAACAGACTAGTTTAGCAAGAAGAGAATCTGCAATGGAAAGGTGATTCAGGAATCCAGACATGAGGAATAAAACGCACATAGCATTTAAAAGTAACACAGTATCACATTTGAAAGTAACACATTATCTCCAGGGACCACAGATATTAAACGTGACCTAAACCAAAACATCCGTGGTTTCTCCAGCACAGCCAGAGAAGCCAAATATTTTCTGTAGAAAGTTTCTATCACAATATAGTACAGTTTTCAAAGAAGCAATGTGTATATATGTGTATACATATACACACATGTGCATATATATTTATTTTTATTTACATATATTTATTTTTAGGCAATCTTCCGCTCCTCTAAGACACACACTCCTATATGCCATACTTTCCTTTTAGTGCTTTATCATGTGCCTTTGATCTGTTTGCTGCCATTCACTCACTCATCTATATTTGCTAGGTCTACTGCTAGTATTCCAGAATTTCAAATGAAGAAAGACCACAGTTTGCCACTAAAAACAGTTGAGTGAGAGTCTCTTCCTCTCCTTGACCTTTCCATGGGAGGGCGGCCAGCTCAGCTGCAATCCATGCATGCACCATTGCTCACCCATCATTTCTTTAACTTCCTTTAGTGGAGTCCAAAGACTGTGGATCCCACTAGCCATATCGGACAAGGTTGTGTGATGCCCATTAGCAAATTTTACACTTCAGGAATTCAATTTTCCTCACAGAATGATGCTCTGATTTTTTTCCCTTTTGATTTACTCCACCTGAAATGTACTCGGCAGTACACAAGAAACTCATCTAAGTATAGTTCATCCTGAACACACAGAGACATTGTGGTACAAGAAGAAAAGAGCACGTTACTGGTTATGGTTCCCTTATCTGCACCAATTCCATTGCTGTTGCAAACACATAATAATCCTAGAGTGGATCTGTCAAAAAATAGAGCAGAGAAACTGACAGTGGTGGGAGTAATATTTCGAGAAGTATTTTCGATTTCTTTTGTTTAAGCCACATCACCTCACACAGTTGATTTTGAGTGCAGCTAAAAAAACAGCCAAATTGGCAAAATTCAGGAGGTGTCAACATGTGGCAGAAAATTCTGACACTTGCAGCTGTAATGTATGGCCATACCTTTACTGGGTTTTCAGATTTAGCTTCAGGAGATAATGCTGGTCAGGAAGCAGTTTGTCACCCCATCACAAAAGTCCACCTTCCTGCATTCTCACCTCCCCTGACATTTACCTCCAACATTTGCATCTGTTTGCTCCCTAAATGGATATTTAAACAAGAGAGCAGAAAATTGGCTCAGCAAACTGAATTTTTGTTACTTTGTTGCCTGGATTATGTGGCTGAACAAACCCAGCAGAGAGGAAGCAGATGTAGAGAGGAATGCAGGTGAGCAGGGCTGCTCCTCCCTGCATCAGAAGGTCCCGGGATTTCCCCAGGCTGGGAGTTAAGGAGCAGTTACAGGAATGCAAACACATTTCTCCTACATGGTGACCACATTAACAGGAACTCTATATCCAATAATTACTGAACATCAGTATCTTAATAGGATCACAGTTGCAGCACAGTTCCATGCAGTAACATTTTCCCTTAAAGACCTTCAGGGGAGCACCAGTACTCCGAGGGATGGGCAAATGACCACATAGGCAGCAGCTCTGCTGGACCCCAGACCCACACCACACTGACAGCATCTCTCTCAACAGGAACCTGCACTGGGGCAGGATTAGGCTGTTTCAGAGGTACCCGTGCTGCTGCCAAGATCCCCAGGTACAGACAACATGGAATGGCTTTGCCAACCACAGCTTATTCCTGTCCTGATTCACTAATCTGGAGAACAAACAGAAAATGGAAGTTTCAATAAATTGTATGTTTAAGTTACTCAAATGTGTGATATTTTTACATTTGCAGTTAAGTGAAATTAAACCTAATGAATTTTACACTGAATGCCTGTCTTGAAATTGTCTTAAGGTTTACATTTCCAAAGTACCATTTCATACCAATTACACATTGTACAAGTGTAACTGCCATGCAGTGTATTTAAAAAATCAGCTTAAATATTGTTTGCTTTGGCATTTAGCCTTCTTCTTGCACTAGTAGCCTTAATTTAAGTCACTCAAATTCTGCTTGAAATTAGAATTGTGCATAACATTTTGCAGACCAGTATTCCAATTCAGAATCATCAGGAAAATCTTGTTTTCATATAAATCTTAGTGAACACTCCTAATATATTATAATAAGTTTTAGTGTACCTTTCTCATAGATGTCTTCTCCAAAGAACAAGCATTATTTAATTCCACTGTTGAGAAAGTGAAACTCACTTTTCACTTCACATTTGTTTTATACCAAAACAAACAGGAGACACTGCTGAAGCGTAAACACATAAATCCAGAAACTTCCTTTTGTATTTCCTATTTTACATAGTGCATTTTAAAATAGAAATGGGCAAGCTGTAGTCAGGCATTTGCAGGTAGCCACCTAATTAGCAATCCAAAATTAATTCAGAAAGCAGAAATAATAAATTAAAAAACAAGAGAAAACAACAAAACCCCCAAACCACAAAACCTAAAACCAAATTGACCAAATAACAAAAACACTCACACACTTTGACAAACCCAAAGACTTAAAAAATGTTCTGATTAAAAGACCAAGGCAATAGGAGCTCGACAGACAATTCAGCACAGAGAACATCTTTCAGCATCTTTATCCTAGACAGAAACATCATCATCTCTGCCCCCTGTTCAAGACCTAACCTTTTCTTATCCCAAAGTAAAAAAATAAAATTTAGTCTCATTGAAGGGTAAAATTTACTGAGTAAAACTGATGGGACAGTAATAAAATGACCTTTTCAAAGCAACTCTTTCCAGTACTGAAATATCAGATTGATGGTCTGGATTTCTGCTCTTCAAGGTTAGCCCTGCCAAGTTCATGATCAAATTGTTTTGGTCTGAATCACAATTTTTTTTGTTGTCATCGGCAGACTGAAGGGTTTTATTTATTCACTAATTTGGATGTCACTAAGAAAAGCCAGCCAGAGAAGTGGAAATCTCATAACTAGGACCTGATCATATTTGGTTCTCCAACTGAGCTTCAGAAGTTTTCAATAAATCCAAAGCCAGGCTTCTCACTCTGAAAGCTTAAATAAATAAAGTTAAAGCCATACAGATCTCTGTAAATTATTTTTATGAATTGCTTTTCTCTGCTGCCAGTTTATCTGTTCTTCTCAAGCTTAGTCAGTGCCTAGAAAAGGTGGAAGGACTTCCATCTGCTACTACTTCAAAGACAGCTATCCTGAAAAGAAGCATCAACCCGTCCAAGACATATGTTTCTCAATGTATTTAGACCTGCTGTCTCTGCCAAGATGCAGAGACACTGTCTAATCTTTAAAAAGTCTGCAAGAAATAAGTCTTAAATCCCACATTTAAGAATGACCCATGCTAGAATTAAGTCAAGCTTCACCATGACTTGCAGCAGACTAATCTGTTTACACCAAGGGAATTTCTTGACCCGAGGTTGCTGCAGTAAGCTTGCAAGAATTGATTCATTTGCACTACAAGGCAAGCAACACAAGGACTCAAACTGCTTCTACAGCAGGGCATTATGGCAAGGCAAATTTATATCATGGCCCTTGTGGTCATGTCACTCCTCTCTCCTTGACTTCCCAGGCACCTGCTCCTTCTTTCCACCTTTGCCTGCCTATGCTCATTCCACCCTGCAGTGAGCTTTTGAGAGGAGAAAGACAAGGGGAAAACTGACTTAAAACCAGACAAAACAACAAAATTAACAATTTTCTGCTTGTTTACACTCCTGAATCAGTTTACTGTAGGGCCAGCAGTAGGTGGGAGCACCAGCCAGGGCAGGATGGATGTACCCAGAACAGGCAGAGCCAGGTCACCTTAGACTGTCCCTGAGCTGCTGTCACATTTTCCTGCAGGGCAAAAGCTCCAGCCAGTTCCTCCTGCACTGTCATTTTGAGATTTTTATCTGCTCTCAGAATGAGGGCAGAAAGGATCAGACACATAAACAAAAGGCCTTGTCCTGCCTGGACAGGCAGATGGGTCATTTCTGCCAGAAGCCCATTCCTGTGAGGTATTCCACCTGCACAGCCCTGCCATGGGCAGAGCCACACTGCAGCTGTTGGCTGGCAGCCGAGCAGCACTGGGCAAGCAGGACATGCTTCTGTGGCTTCAAGGAGAGATAAAAATTATAGGTAAATAAAAGTATCCTAGTCAGAAGTCAAATCCAAAGCTCTTCTAGCAGGAAAAAGCACTGGTATGTCCAATACAGGTCCCATCTGGTACTAAAAACCTCCCAGCCAGGATCCTAACAAAGGATGGCACTGAGGCAGCAGTGCTACTCACATTCACACATGCTAGCACTACATGCTGCCAGCTTTGTCTGGCCATTTTTTTGTTTCCAAAACAACTAGGACACAAAATCTTTAATTGATGCTATTATTCTTCATTGCATTGGAGAAGATTTCTTATTTTAGAAAAATATCTGTCACATTGTCTGTTATCACAGCATGAGAGAGAAGGCAGCTGTGGTACATACTGTATAGTCTTTTTTAAAATTTTTCCCTCTTTGGGTCATGCATTAGCTACTCTTCTTCTCTGCTTTGGCACATGTCACTAAGCCTAGACCCACACGAAACAATTACCCTCAGGGAAAGACTATCATTAAAGAAAAGGTCAGGAAGGGAGAAAAGGCACCTGCATGAATGTTTTTTTTAAATACAACACTCAGTCAAAAAGGATAAAGTCTGTCTCCTGAAAAAGTAAAATCCATTAAGTTAAATGTTTGCAAGATGTAGATTGGATTTTGCATATTTTTTCCAGACTTAGCACAGACATTAAAGAAAAAAAGTAAGCAGAATGGGACAACTGATTGGACAGAATGAGACAACGGGTGATTCATTATTCTAAACTCACAAATGACATCTGAAAAGACTCATATGAGTACAGTCAAGGTTGATATAATCAAAGCTTCTCCTGCCCAAATTCCAAAGCATTGGAGTTTACTAATTGGGTTTCTCTGTTGTACAGATACAAGAGAAACATTTTTTTTCAACAGATGACAAACACTGACAGTTTTATTTATTTATTTAAGTTTCAAAGCAGAGTCATTTTTAATGGATCTGTAATTCAAAAGCTCTTTAATAAATTTTCCTCAAGCTTCCTAGAAAGACAGATTTGGCTTTCTGCATTGAAAAACAAGTCAGTCAAGTTCTAGGCAAAGAACCCCAACCAAACATTTCAAAATCAAAGCTATAAATGAAAAAAAAATGAGATTTTATTAGGAACACTGGTTGCAATTTCACCACATAAGCTACTTCCAGCATTATACAATCTTTAAGTTGCTTTTATTTTTCCTTCCTGCCTTCAATCCATTTTTGTTTGCTATAATAATAGTAAAAAAACCCCACAGAAATTCTTCCCTCAAATTGCTTTTTGCCTCACCACATTATTGATTCTGCTTCCTGTGCTTTTTTTGTTACTTTTCTTTCTTCTGACTCTCTTAATCGAGTGCTCCATATCCAGGAGACAGCTACAGTGCCTACAAGAACAAGACTGAAATCTGTGTGGAAGCAACAGTGGAACTGGAAAAACTCCCTGAGGCGCTGACAGGCAGACACTTTGTTCCTTCTGGACAGCAGTTTCACATCAAGCAGAAAACTCTAGGGATCCATTTATTTATTTATTTATTTAGGACAACAACTCTGGTTCTTAAATATCTGTTGAAGTCAGCCCTTCATAGAGAAAATGCTCTCCTCATTTCTCCAGGGAATTAATCTCAAATGTCTGGATAACAGTGACATAAAGTAACCTATCTGTGTCTTAGTGCCAGGACACACAGGTTCTCCAGTCTGCATTTTTAACAAAATCACAATTACAGTGCACAGTGCTCCAGCAGATCTTGCCCTCCTTCTCTGCACCACGGCACTCCTCAGATCCTAGTCCAGCCAGGGCATGTGCAAACACTGCTCTCCCCTGCTGCTTCTGCCAGGGATTATTCTCCTCAGAGAATAAACAACAGCAGAATGAAATGTATGTCCTTAACCTAGTACATAGATTATGTGAGCTAAGCCACTGATGGAGATGTATTTGCACTTAAATGCCTGACTGCAAGGGAGAGGGCTGGGCAGAAAGCTGGGAGAAGAGGCCGCAAGAATTATTAGCCTGCCAAAAATTCCTCCAAGCACAAGCCAGTTATAGAGAAGTGCTGGGACATCCAGGAGCTGGGGACATCACCCAGAGAAGTGCAAGAACATGGATCCAGAATTTGTTATGCACGTACTGGGCTGTGCTTTTTTCCACAGGTCACTTCATCAAAGCACAGCTATACTTCCAAGCCCCTGAACCTTCTTCAAACACAGTATCCTTTTTCTCTAGGATACTATCTGGGTTTTTTTACCTAAATTCAAGAACTATTGCAAGAAAATTTGAAATATTCCATATTGAATGTATAGATTACTAAAGCAGACATGCAGCTTATATATCCAAAACTGGAGTAGTGCAAAGATTTGCACATCATTCATCAGACTAGTAAACTGATTTCTTCTCTCACAATTCATACCATAACCAGAATTCAAAGAATGTGAACAAACAAGTTTCCAAGATATTAGCAAGCACTTAGGTCTCAACTTATCTCTAAAAACTACGTAAGTGTCTGTACAAGTCATTTAAGAAGGGACCAGATGTTCTCAAAAGACAAAAACATAGCTCATACTTTTAGGTTCATCAGTAATTGCAGCATATAACTTATGAACAAATTCATTCACAATGCTACATCAAGGAGTTTTCTTTAAAAAGAAAAAGAAAAAAGAAAGATACGAGCACTGATATGGTATGTATGATTAAATTCTGTCCACTGTCAACAAATAAAATGAAGAATTAAAACAAAAGTGAACTTTTTACTGTATCTGACTAAATAATACACACTTGCAGAATTACTGCAATGAGCACTTCCTGCAAATTTCATGCTTTGAGTGAAATTTAATTAACTTGAACTAGGAAAAATCCCACAGGGTTATATTATTTGTAAGTGAGAAAATAGGAGTCATGTCTGCGTGGCTGGGGATGGGAATTTGGCTAGCCTTGTTTAATTATGGTTCCTCTTGAAAGGCACATAAATATTTATGCGAATTTGTGCACTGACATTTGTTGCTGGACTTGAACATTCAAAGTTACTATAGATAACTTCTAAATGCACCTTCTGCATTCACATGGCTTTTCCTCTATGCACATCCTGTTGCTATAACTTGGCTTGTTTTCCTGACAAGCTAACCTGTAGGGATAGGCAGGAAAGGGAAGTAAAGCACTATTCATTCCTAGGTGATTTATGAACCTATGCATCCTTCCTTCTGCAGCAGAAATTTGGCATGCGCACACACAGAAAAAAATGTGTGTATGTCTGTGCCTTCACTGGAAGAAACATCTGGGGGAAAAACAATTCCAACCCTGAATGCTGTCTGTCTGAAGTGCAACTCCTGAGAATGTCACTGCTCATCTCATTTCCAGCACTACCCCATCCTGTTTTTAAGTGCTGCCAAGTGCTGAGACACAGATAAGGAACAGGGCAGCTAAAACTCAGTAAGCCGACAGTTTCAGCACAATGGGCTTTACATGTACAACCTCTCTTTGATACTCTCTGTAAAAAAATTATCTTGCTGCTAGAAAAAATCGAAAAGATTTCAAAAACAAAAGTCACTTGGACATGGCCTGCACAGATGCATGCACATGTGTTACGGGAAGCTTTTACTGCCAGCCACCCTACACAACACAGAACACTATCTTGGAACTATGTAGCAAGAAAAAGCCATTTAGCAGCTGTCTTACAGCAAGAGGGAAAAAGCCCCAACAAACCAGCAGAGGGAACAGATACTTCACAATTTATTCTTACAGTGAGGCTATAACACCACTTCAGCTGAGTCAAAGAGTTGCAAGTGAAAGGCAACTTCTTGGATTTAACTATCCATTTTAAACACTCCCTTAGGGTCTAAAGTCGTTAGTTGTACCAGAAGCTGAGACAATGCAAAGGAATTTGGAAGAGGAAGAGAAAAGCCTCTCTCATTTCCTTCAGTGGCAGCAAGCTTTCAGCTGTGCAACAGACTTAAGAATGTATTTCACATTGCTCAGAATAAAAACCCACCAATTAAAAGAAAACCCGAAAAGTGTAATTACAGTTCTGAACAGTTACAAGTACTTGTGTGACAGAAGGTAAGATTTTGCAGACTGAGCATACCCAGAGTGTTGAAGCTGGTCTGGAACAATTAAAAGAGAGACACTTTAAATGGCAAAAATGCAAGCTGTGTTCTGAGCTAGGGAAATTGCAAGCGTACTCTAATCTCATCTGATTGTCATCATCACAAGTGTAACAACTGCACTGTTCCATCTTAATTGCATTCACAATTGACCAGTCATACAAAAAGTACCTCAAATAAAATTAATTCCTTAGGCTTTTTGTCATATTGACAACACACAAGACTTTCAGCAACTGAAATGGAAAAATTGATTAAAATTATATTCTGCTGCAACATCAGCATCAAGCAAACATCTTCTAACCTTCCAAGGAGCTTTAGAAAGAGACTATTTTTATTCTCCTTTGGCATATGAGAAGACTTGGTATAAATTAATTTCAAATGGGTTGCCTTTAATGGTACAGTTTTTCCAGGATTCAGGACAATACGTTAGCAATGCTTCAAGGGCACCTCTGCTCCAGAAGACAGTGTAGGGGTTAAAATAAGGATGAGGGTCCATGCCCTCAAAGGGCCTATATCCACTCTGACCATCAGAAAAGTGAAGGAATTTCAGCAGAAGTACTGAGGAAAAAGAGGCAAACAGATTCTTATTAGTTGTGATTTGACTGTAGTGAGGGAAGCAACATAGAACAAGGAAGATTTATACTTATAAGGAGAGTACTGTAATTCCAATAACCTTTTCCACTCTTGCATAAATTGAGCCCCCAGGCACTCGATAAAAGGCATGCACAGCACTTTTTTTGAGCAGCTGGAGAGCTCCTACTGCATACAATTTTTTTTAAACAGTTCTCCCACAAAGCTATTGAAAACTATAGCAGTGCTGTTTCCAGAAAATCACATCCTGGCTCAATGATAGAACAGCCTGTGGTGGCTCTATAAGCAAAGTGGTTCTGTATCATTTAACAATTAATGGTCACTTTAAGGTGAGCCAGTTAAGATTTTTTGTTCAGTGGATCCCTCTGTGATCGCTCCTACCAGATCTGCATCAAGTGACTCAGACAAAGGAAGGCTGGTTACATAAACAGAAGGTAGGTGGCTTAACAACCTTGATCTTATCACAGACCTGTCAGGGGAGAGAACTGCACGTTACTGCAGAGCTAACTCACATGTCAATGCACTGGAAAAGAATCAGATGTTTTCCACATCCTCCAATTTGGGAATGCTTTGCAGGGTTATTTATTGAGCCAGTTCAGATTACATAGAATAGCTTCAGAGCCTGCTGTTTCCAGTGCTTCACCTGCCTTGCCAAGGCCGTGCTTGCTACTGAAGAGTCACAAGAGAAAAAATGGAGAATGAAATCTATTATAAACTTGGAATCTTCAGGATCTCAGAGCCTATACACTTTTGAAAAATAAAGGCAGAAAAGAAAAGAAGATAAATCTTACCCTATCAACACCTGACTGGAAGCAAAATTATTTTACAAATCTGACATTTTTACAGCCCAACACTCAGAGGTGCTCCAGTCTGACACTTGCTCATTCTTCAGTCAGAAGCAAACTTTCTAGCACTCTTCACTAGCTTTCCAGGACACATGTTTAAAAAAAAAAATCTTAAGAAGCCACATTTAGCCTCTCAGATCTCTGCCTGTGTAATTTACAGGAGTAACAGGCTAGACTGACCTAGCTATAAATGAGAAAGATACATCCCAGCTGGACATCCTAACTGGTCTGAAAGCATTTGCCAAGCTTCCACAGGCTTTTGAAACACAACCTATGATTTTCAACAATGTTTCTACCTTATTTCTCCCAACAGTGAAAGAGAAGCACCATGCCCACTCATTCTGCTACTGTGCATTGGAGGGACACTCCTGCTTCCTTGCTCCAACCTGAGATGTCATCTTTTTTCCAGCAAAGCTATTTCCAGAGCTTATTTACCAGTTCATTCAAGTCTAGACTTTCTAATTTTGCAGCATAATCTGTAGCTCAGTCACCCATGAGACTGCTGAACAGCCTGTAATAGTGTGCAAATCCACATCATGGCTTGTGCTGTCTGAGCTCAGGTACAGTCATCAGCAACAGAATACAGCACTTTAATGGGAAGCTCTTTAAACCTGCCAGGATTATTTACCAAAAAAAAAAAAAAAAAAAATCTCTTCCCTTCCTCTCCTTCCCCTTCAATAGTTTAATTAATGCCAAAGTCCTAGCTTTGGCTACAGAAAGTGACAAAAGCAGGGATCCTGACAGGGAAACAAATACAGCACAGGACAAGAACAGCTGGAAGGGAAGGCTTTTTCCCTTCGTTCATTTAATGGCCCTGCCCAGTGTGAGCCCCCACTCTCACTCTATCTCCCAGGCTCAGGCAGCACAAGAGACACTGTGCTCACTAGATCTCCCAAAGGAAGCAGGGGACAAGATCAGAGAGCACATCCCACTGACAACAGCACACTTGGTGGTCTCCAGAGGGAAGATGAATGCCTTGCCTGGCAGAGGGCTCAGGCAGATGCTGGCACCAGCCTGACTTGGGTAGAAGCATGTGAGAGGAGAGGGGGTGAAGGGGGAGCTCCTGCCGTCAGCCATGAGAGCTCTGGTGTCAGCTGGTGGCAATGAGCCCTAAGGAAGGGAGCTGTGCTGAGTTAGCCACAGCGCCTGCCCTTCTCCAGAAGCACCCAGGAAAAGGCTGCTCTGTGGTCAGGGCCAAGGCAATGACCCAGTGAGACGAAAGTGACCCAGATGTAACACCCTCCCCACCCTCAAAGTAATCAGATTTGCTCTCTCCCATGACTTCCACATTTGCTGAGTGTACTTGGTCCCACGTGAGTTGCAAGAGCAAGCAGAGCTGTCTGCAGTAAGACTGACATGCCTCGCCTGCTGCTGCCAGTCCACAGATACCAGCAGAGGCATTACTCAGGCACTCGTGACCCTCCTAAGGGCTCCCACACCTCTTCCTCTCCCTCTCAGCCTGTCCAAAGGACAATTCCTCTCAGGGCCTTCTTAGGGCTTTCCACCCCAATGGGTAAAGTCAAACCTCCTGTCCTTTGGCTGGGCAGCAGGCTGTGGCACCGTGCATCCATCCATGCTGAGCTAACAGGGGCACAATGCCCATCCTTCCTCTCTGGATGTGCACACAGCAACAAATACCAAACAGAAGGCAGCCTGAGAAAAAAAAAACCAGGTTTCCCTCTGCCTTCTCTTAACCTGTCTTCCCCCAGTCCCTAGTCTACACTCTCTTCTACATTTAGCTGCTGGGCAGGCCATACATGCCCTTCCAAACACCGTGGTCAGAACACTCCTTTGCCTCCCTTCACCATTTCTCTCTCTCCAGGAGATTTCACCACTGGTCCCAGCACCCTCCTCTAACAAGAGGTGGCCCATTACTGCAGAAATCTGCTAAGCAGGGATAGTAGGGAACCCACCCAGCATACCACAAAGGGCAGCTCCAGCTCTGTGCATCACATTGCTGCTGAGTGTGGCTTATTGGGAGCCACTGTACCCTCCTGGGAAGAGCTTCTTGAGAATTCTTGTTGGTCCTTGACCATACAAAACGTGTGCTAACTGCTGAGAAGCACAGAAACCCATGGAAGATTGGTAGGAAAACTTGTTTCCAGGTAGAAAACACTTCTGGAAGACAATAAAAGCTCCTCCTGTTCCACATAAGCATGAAAGAAAAGCCTTTCAAAACTGCATGTGTTTGCTCAGTGGAATAGGATTTATTGCCTTTCATTCTCCTGGATGATGCAAGGACCCACAGCAGCCAGGAGGGGAAAGTCCTGGGCTCATTGCTCCTCTGCTTCCCTCCCTCCCAGCAAGCACCATCACCTGCACAAAGCCCATCTCTTCCTGCAGCTTCACTAAAAAAATTTCACCTGAAACACCTCTTCCAACAAAACTACGGCAGCTGCAGGAAAAATTTTCAGCTTAACAAATCAACATCCCAAGGTGGTTCCTTCAGATAAGCCCTGAGCAGCTCCAGGCGAGAGGCTGTGCTTGGAGGCTCACCACAGCACTGAGGAAAGCCCACAGAGGAGCACAGGCAGCTCCCTGCTGTCCCTCCACAGAAGGCAGGGCTCATCCCTGGCACACTCTGCACCTTAGGGCAGACAGCTCTGAAAACAGCACGAGGCTACGAGGAAGAGTGTGGTTTGGATGAAGGCAACTCAATCTTGGCAGCTCTGTGTTTTAAAGACAGCACTTTGGTGCTCTTCTTGCTCCCAAAGCATCCTGAACTGTTATTTACAATTTCCCTCAGGCAGGCCATAAATCCAAGCACAACTAGCAAGCTCAAGACAGTGTAAAAGGATCCCAGAGGCAGACTAATTACCCTTGCAGGCTATGCAAGACTATGCAGTTTTCTTCTGCACAGTAGTTTTGGAAATTTTGGCTAATGGCTGCCACTAACAGGTCAAACTTTCCACTTTCCATTGTTCTGTTCAGGGCAGCCAGCTGGGAGTTCAGGGGCAACAAATCTCCAAGGGAAGAAATCAAGGCCATTAAGGGAAAGGGAAGAGAGGCTGTGAATCATAAGAACACCCCACACACTTTTCTGATTCCAGCAGAAAAGATAGTACATAAAGACTGAGAGGAAGCCGAACAGATTATGAGGACTAAAATCAAAACCACCACCAAAACAGAAAACCCTACAACTCCCATTCTCTTCAGACTTTAGGGATTACTTGTCTCCAAGTACACTATACCAAATGTTCTTTTTTGTTTAAATTATTTAATATGGTAAAAACCCACTGCCCTCATCTCCTGAGACAGAAGGTCAGAAGATTTCTCAGAGGCGCAGGTGCTGCATCTTTCATATTTTCTCACCTCCACAGAAGTGTGCTGATGTTCAGCCTGCAGCTAATTTCACATGGATTTCTCCTAACACCTACTAGCTCTGTTTAGAAATAGTCTATCCAGACAGCCATGGTTATAGCAAACACCTGAATTTTAGAGCGGGGATAAAACATCAGACTCAATCATTGCTCTTCACCAATAGTGCATGAAGCAACCAGAATATGCCATTTTCTGAATGAAACCCTGGGCTGACAAGCTATTGTCTGGTCTAAAGCAACACATACACTCTTTCACTCCAATCATTAAAACGTCCATAATCAAATTTCTACTTAGTTGGCATTTCCCCATGAAAATCATCAGTTTCAATCTCTTAAAAGTTAGAAAAATCCCTCATCACGTAAGAAAAACTAACATGCTGCAACTGGGCTGTGAAAAATCCTGATAAGCCTATTATCCAGCAGGATGTGATGCTAGTAATCGCTGAAGCCCCCTCTCATGGGAACCACACAGGTTAAATTACTTCCCAATAAAAGTGTAATGCCTTCAGCATAATTTCAGTTTTTGGTGAAAGATTCTCACTAGAGATCACATGAGCAAAGGCAAGAGAATTTAAAAATAATGTATCTTGGGTATCATACCAGGTATAACAACAGAGTGCAATACAGAACAAACTCTTGTCTTTTAGAGTCAGGCTTCTTTCCCCTTGGCACAGACCAAAAATAAAACAAAAACTGTTGAACTTCATACTACAAAATACTCTGTGCAAAGTAAGGATACTGTACTAAATCTTGATGGGTTAGATACCATCCACAATAGGAAGTAAATAAAATTTTATGAAGATCTGTACAGCAACTTCCAGGATATAATTAGATAATACTTTTCCAGAGCCATAATAAAGAGGAGGAAATTTTGTGTTTTCTTTGGTTGGTGTGGTGCTACCTGTTAATTACAAACAGCCAAGGAAGCAGAAGATGCTCTCTGGAACATATCCAAGGGACACTGATTAGGCTGGTGGCATTCTGGATGCACTGTCCAAAGGCAAGGCCTCCAGAGTGGGATTTTGAGTCCTCTGGCTCCAAGTCTACTAGTCACTCCAGATGGGAGCATGCAGGTACTTCTTACAAGCTTTCCCTCAAGTTTCTCTCAGAGATTTTTTTCCCCCCTCATGAAATAGACAAAAACAACAACACCACTACCCAACCAAAAACCCAAAATTATCCAACAAAATAATAAAAAAAAAGTTGATAAAAGGACTTCAGGGTCTTTTAACATATTTTTGCTGTAACTTTACAATCCTGAGGCAGGGACACAGGATATTTCTGCAAGTAATAGAGGAAGTTCTGAAAAAGTGCCAAACTGCTAGAGGCAGCCAAAGTGGTAAATCTCCCACTGAGCTCAATATTGCAGGGTGAAATCTATTCCCATTATACATTATAGCTATGACCCAGGTAACTTCTAGGTTTAAAAAACAACAGACAAACCCAAGCCACCTTATAACTTTTGAAATTAATTCTGAGACAGCTTCACAGACTGCTTTGTAGTAACCTAAAGAGACAGCTGCAAAATCCTCCTTGCCAAAATTAAAGTTAAAGCTTTTGTAATCAACATGATCCTGGTTGATCTGTTTGAACAAAAACAGGAAGCCAGAGAACAGCAAACCACATACTCGATAAAAGCACATTTGTATGGTGATGAAGGAATACTCACGCAGTGCGTACAGGGAGAGGACTATTCCAGCCAGGCAAAATCCCTCGAAAAACCTGAGTGTGCTAAACATGGTCACATTCACTGAGAGTGCCACAGTCAGTCCAAATATCAAAATAAATATGACAGAGAAGAGCAGTACAGGCCGTCGACCAACCCTAAAAATAAGGAATATGGAGAAAGAGTGTTAAAAGCCAGGATGGACATAATGTTGGATCATTAAAACTGGCAAAAGGGGAACAAGTCAGGCAATCCCTTCCAAATACGGCCACCCATTTTTAATGTTTGTTCCATTCTTCTCTCTTTTTTTTCTTACAAAATCCCAGATTTCTCTGCCAGCTTTGCATTTACAAGTCGATCGCAGAAAGGATTAAGCAGAGACAGCACATTGTATTGGTGCTTGATTTAACCAGCATTTTCAAAACAACAAAGATAAACAAGGAAGCATCTAGGAACTACTGTAAGGCCATAAATAAGTCCCTTGGAGATGAAAATCAACTTCTCAGAGCTTTCTGTAGTAGCACAGGAGGATATATGGTATTATATGCTGCATAGCATAATATATTTTTTGCTGCAGAGGTCTCCTCTTCCCAAGAGACATGTACTTTTCAGTCTCATGTACAAGAGCAGCCAGCCCAGGAAACTACTTTTCTTGGTCTCATTTATTGAGGAGAAGCCTAACAAGCACGGACTGAGCACAAAACAGGGCTCAGGTCACTTGGCTGAGCCTCAGAAAGTTGATAATAACACTGACAGGAAAACTGTGAGCTCCTCCACCTTGTATCCCCATAGCAGTTGGAGAAACCCACAAAACCAGTCTGACTGGAGGGTAGGGTGAGGAATAAACCACTTCAAAAATCATTGCAACAGGGGCAGAGGACTTGCAGCCCTCCTTTACAGCTGCAACCTGCAACTGCATGTATTGGTACAGTGCTGACAAGGAGGAAGAGTTATGCTACCAGTGGGGTCAGCTGCTCCACAGTTTGGCTCTTTCAAATCCAAGCAACATGAAATTTTTAACATCTCTTATTCATATGTTTAGTCTTTATAATTCTCCTTTCTCTCCCCTCTTTCTGTGCAAGGAGAACTATATGAAGGACCAGAGCACACGGCTATTTTTAAGCAAGAACTGGATCATTATGTGGAGATTTCCAAAATTTTTCAGCTTGTCAACTCCCACAAGTTTTCCAGTGGAACTGAGGATCCCTTTTAGTCAGCTCCATATGCCATTTTCGCAAAGAATACATGAACTTGCTTTTCGTAGGCAGCTTTCACAGACCCATTCAAAGCAGACTGTCAGCTGCAAGCCAGCCATCAGGTTGAATGTCAGCACAATAAAGAGCATTTAAATCTCACAACTTAGTCCGGTTTCACATGCTGTAGCATTTCTATTCAATTATTTCAGCAGATTGTCACCAGCAGTTATAAAATACATTATACATATGCACTCACAATTAGAACTTTGGATTTTGCAGAACTTAAAATAAAATAGGGTGTGAAGGGCTGAAAAAGAGACATCATTATAATTTTTTACATTTTTGGGAACTGGAAGAGTGCACCAGTCATCATTCAGGCTTTTTCAAAGTCACACCTAAGAAAGTATTGTCATAGCTCCTTGCATGAAAACAGGTTTATTATTATTTTCACCTATAGTATCACCTGTGAGGCCTCTCAAAGATTGAACTTGTTGGCATTAGCCATTCAAAGCTTTTAAAACAAAACCAACATGCAAGCTGAAGAAAGCAAGGTCAAAGCAGGCTGCTCTCCATCAGGGTACAAGCACAGGCCGCTGGAAGATAAGCTGCAGTGGGGCTGAGGGTGGGAACACAATATCACTGAGTCTGTGATGCACAGCACACTGGGGACAGTGACTGCTGTCCGTGCTCCAGATTCTGTATTTACAGAACACAGCACTCAGGCAGGGAGGGGAAATACCTCATGCAAAACCTTGAATATGGAAAAAAAAAGCCTATGAACTTTGTTATCAGCTATCTGCACAGACTTTTGCAGTCCCATTTTTGTTATGCCAAGCTGTAATTCATACCAATTAGTATTTGTGGAAGTGTTTTGCAGATGAAAGGCGTTATGCAAACACTCAGAATTAGGAACTTAATTCTCATCACAAGCCTGACCTGCCATTCCCTGATGTTGATTGAAAGAGACCTCATGCTTAGCATACTTCAGTTCCCTTCCTCCCCTCCTCCCACCCTCTGTACTCAAGGTTATCCATCATTAGGACACAGAATTTCTTCTACCATTATACAACTTACACAAATGAGTGGTTGCTGCTAATGAAAAAGATCAGAAAATCCAAGAGCCTGCTGAGCCTGTAAAAACTGAGACCAGATAAGCCCTCTGCTAAGAGGCATTTCCTCACAAACACAAAACTAGTCATCTTCTTCACCAAGGCATGCAGCACGCTTCTCAAAAAAACAAAGCTCCAGGGCAGCTATCAGCCATGTATTTGGTGATCCAGCAGTGTTTTGACAGGATGGTGTCTTAGAGCATTAAAAAAGTGCCTTTTATATGCAGACAGAATTATCTGTCTAACAGTACATGGAAATACTTGTGAGAAATTAAACCATACACAATTTCCCTGGTAAAACAGCCCCAGGATGCTATCTGCTGCCATCCAAACTGTTCCAGAGAGAGATTACTGTATCACAGAAGTTTCAGCCTACACTGCATGCTATTATCTAGACCAAATGCTAAATGCTGCCTGCACAGGTAAATAACCAGGGATACAAGCAACCCCAGGCTTTTGAAGAATCTGCAGCCCTCACAGTATGATAAGCAAATACATGGAAAAGATATTCCTAATGTCAGAGTTGCACTGCAGGGGGACAGAACGGGCTGAGGACAGGACCTGCTCTTCCCATACTCCTACACATGTACCTTGCCACCCTGAGATAACCAAGTTTTGCTCTCACAGCTGATCAAATTGCTCTTCCCATGCCCGTCCTTGCAGGCTCTCTCTTGCTTTTGGGACTGGAACTGACTCAAAGGCTCCAAAAAGCATCAGAGCAGGGACAAAGCAGGGGCACTACAGGGCAGTGAGAGGTCCAGACCTACTGTCTTGGTGCTACATGAACACCATGCCCACCTGCTCCAGGAGGAAACTTTCCACACAAACCTCAACAGGCTCTGTCCAGAGCAGGCAGAATTGCCAGCAGCACTCTCTGCCTGTGGAACAAGTAACTTATTCAGGCATTGGACACAGCTGGTCTTCCCACAGCCAGACATGTTTGCAGACCTTCCTCCCGTAGATTTTCTACACAGACCTGTCCCAGTGTGCACGCCTACCGTGTTTTGAACATGGAGCACTCAGTTTACTTAGCAAATTGCCTTAATACACTCTATGCCTTTGCCTCATTCAGCTTTAAAAGATTCTTTCAAAGACGAAATGCAAAGCCCCTAATGGCACAAAAACCCCAAAGCATCTTCTAATTATCTGAGCTGGAGAGTGGTATATAAGTGAAATGAAAACAGATTTTGAATTTTTGTAACACTTTTTATGCATTACTCTGTTTAATCTCCCTTGGTCATGCTTGGGACTGACACCCTTTTTCCTTCATTTTCTCTTTCTACCAGGTACAATCTTTACAACCCCTTTGTATCCACCTCTTAACACAGGCCCACACCTTAGCTGAAATTCAAGCTATGATTAAATAGCAAAGTAAATTCCATTTAGGTCTTCTTTTACCAGCCCCAAATGCTACTGCTAAATGGCAAAAACCCTATTGAGCACAGGAGTCCTGCTGTGCCAGGTGCATCAGCTGGCAATGTGGACCAAACAGAAGTAGGAGGACCAATTTTGGTGGCAGCAAACCATGTCCATTCTAGTCATCCACAAAGGGCTCACTGTTCCCTCCAGCCACCAAGTTATCGTTTTTTTCCTTTGCACCACAGCTAGAAACCAATCCTAAATTCACTAGACATTTCTAGATATTTGAAAATCAGGGTAATTTCATGCTGCATTAGCTTAGCTAAGCAGCTTGCAGAGGGGTCCCACAAACTCATATGGCAGCACAAAATACACACTGGGGACAGAAATGGATGGAAGCTCAGGACGCTCCTTTTGGTGGCAGAGAGCTCTTAAATCTGCCTACTGCAGTTCTCTCTCAAAGCCAGAGCCTTAGGCAACGAGTTGTTCACTTATTTGTGGCTTATTTGTCAATTATAGCAGCACTTTCCTAACTTGGTAATAAGTCTGCTTTCTCCACACTGATTCCATTTTAGGAAAGCCAAACAAGATCTCTCATTTATTTCCCCTCTATACTTTCTATGGGTTCTTAGAGCCCCATTTTACTGTGGTATTTTAATCAAATTCAACTGTATTTCATGCATGTTCCCTACTTCACTGAAAAGTCATGATTTGTCTTTTGCCCAAAAATTTTCAGTGACTATTCAGGAATTAAGATGCAATTTTGCTAGGAATGCTTGATTCAAATTACTGCAGAGCTGCAGGGGGGCTTTTCTCTCCCAACTGACCGGCAAGCTGCTGAGGTTTTATAAGATTTCCCTAAAAGGAAACTCTTCTTCTTTTCCTGTTTTAATGACGGCAAAAGAGTTAACTTGGACCATTAAAAGCACCAACACTGGCAACTGTGCTGGAAGGCACTGAAGTGACAGGGGCAGCATTAGCAAACTATTGTTTCAGATGCTTCAAGTTTCCACAGAAATCACTTGAGTCATCCGTGTAACTTTTTTCCCCCTCTTCTGCACTACAGGACCATCTTTTTAAATTAAGGTTGAACTCTCAGCATGATTGGGGTATCCAATAATGTTTTAACTGCCTTAATTCAAGGAATTCTGATCTACTCTTTCTAAGTTTAATGCCCCAATACTAGCAGCATATAGGTCAGCAAATCCTTAACACTACATCACAATGCTTGCCTAAGAAGAACTTTTAAAAAAGAACAATTGAAAGGTTTGCAAAAACCCTTTTTTTGCAAAAAACAGCCTTCAACTCACCAAAGGTACTGTGTAAGCACAGGGTTGACATTACATTAGTCATGTATTCAGAGAAATCAATGCCACTTCCAACTTCTTTTGGTCCTCTTGCTTGGTTAAGAAAACAAAAACCAACCCCAAAGTAAAGGCTTCACTTGTATAATTAGAAAATACTTAATTCTATACTAGATTTACAGCTGCAATAAATTGTGTCAGTGGGAAACAAGTAAGCCAAATATCAAATCATTTGTGCTACTTAGCTTGATATAAATTACTCAGGTCCAATTAACATGCTTTTACACTCTTTGTCCATCATGATTCTTTCAGAACCTTAAAAATAATTATGTAAAGGTTCCTAATGAACATAAAGTAGAAGGCAATCAAAACAATATTTAATACTGTTATTTATGAATAGTTACATTGCATTAAAAGATTTTTCACTTACCAGTCAGCTATACATCCTGTTATCAAGTGGCCAAAGATTAATCCTACAAGCAGGGAGAACTTAGCAATGTGGACTTTCCAGGCAGAATCACAAACAAGATCCCACTAGAAGAAAAAAAGAGACAGATAAATTGAAATAGATTAATATCTCAGATGTGTTTAAACATACTAAGACAGTGTAGAGTTTCTTCTAAATGTCAATCCTAGCACAAGTGCAAGGAAATGGCAGAGGAAAGCTTTCCCCCTCAAGTCAAACCCCCGACTCCAAGAAGCAAAGCAAAGACTCATTCATCTTAGTGAGTTTTATCAGATCCTTAATTATAAGTTGACAATATGCAACACTTAGGGGTCCCCCTCTCCAGGCCACAGGAGGTTAGCCTAAGGGGAAATCTCCATCAGGCACTGGCAGTACCACTGCTGCTGCTGGAGCATCTCACCATCCCAACCCCAGACATCTATTACCAGAGCCCTGTGAAACTCACCAGCAGAAACCTGACAATTCAAGAGCAAGTGCTCCAATTAATCTCCTCAGGGCTGCATGGAAACATGGGGAAAAGCTGCTCCTTTGCCACAGACCCCTAATGGCCATTTGGTCCAGGCTCTCACAGTGTGAGAGTTTCTTTCACTTTCAGAAAAGCATCTTAATTTCCCTAGGTGGTGGAAGGGAGATGAAGACTGAATAAAGGCACAGCTTATCAGGACAAGTCCTGGAATGGAGCTGCTTCCAGAGCAGCTGGAAGTCCCAGTGCAGCCGTACAACTTCTTGGGACAGCAGTGCCCCAGTGACTTCACAACTCAGAGACCAGACAGGATCTGAACCTCCACAATTAATCTATGCTAATACTGAAATTTACCTTTCTGTCCAAAGAAAGGGGAAATTTCAAGCAATCTGTCACTAGAGCACTGCCTCATTCCCAGGGGAAAGATAGGAACAACAAGGTTTCTAGTGAGGCTTCTCTAAACTCCAAGGCATTTTCCTCTGAAGCAGAGGAAATCAGAAGAACCAGACTGCATTTTGGCTTTAGACCAACATCCTCATTGCCCTCAGACATGTAATGTAATCTTTCTTATGTGTAAAGTGTGGATAGTTACCATCATACCCTTGAATAAATGTAAGAGGATATGTTTGCCTGTGGTTTGTGAAGTGTTCAAATATTGATGATAATGGCAGCCACACACTTCTCATGACAAATAAGTACAGCTAACTTTGGAGAGTCAGATACTCCAGAATTGAAACTTTGCAGAATAAATGCCTGTTTGTGTGTAATGTAATTGTAGCAGCCCTTCTGACACCAGTAATTGAAGTTTCATAGCCAAAAACACAAAGTATGCAATTTATTTTTAAAAATCAGATGCAACTTCAAAAAAAACTTCCCTCAAAAGAGTTCAAGTAGATGCACTGCACTTTTAAGTATTTCCATGGTGCACAGCCCTTCCATAAACAAGGAAAGACTCAGCCCTCTGGTCCAACACCACAGGTGTGCTCACTACAGTATACCATATCACCAAGAGGTATAGCAATTTTGTGGCTGAAAGAAATGTGCCAGCACTCAGGCTCAGGCTTTTTGTTTAAGTTAAATGTATTTTGAGTTCCCCCCTGCACTGATTTGCAGAAGTTGGGACACATGCTTAATCTTCCACCCTACAGACTGGAGGCACTAAAGAACCATAAGCAAGTAGTATGAGCAAGGATTTTTTCCACCAAATAGCTATGAATAATTTGCAGCAAAGAACTCAGTGAGGAACTGTGGATTGCTCTCCAAAAATGTTGATTTTTCAGAAGCAAGTAGAGGAAATGCAATTACTAATACTAGCAATTCTAGAACCAATCTCCAGCTAGCAAACAAAAATATCTGCCCAGACAAGCTGCAAACAAAACGAAATTCAGAATATACATCTGAGGCAGAGGCAGCCTTTAAAATTCTCCAGGTTCATTTTCACAATCCAGAAGTTGTATATGCTGCTTAAATCTGAGAAATCATTTTTGTTCGTAGATAAAAAAAAGTTTATTAAAAAACATTCATATTTATACAAGAGCAGATTTAAAAATTCAATCATTCATTTTTTATATCAATTGATGTCAGAGGAACAGTAGTGTCCTCCAAGTGCAAAAAGAAAAAGGAGATATCCTGGTGCCTGTCACAGCTTGCTGCTGCTAGCCAAGGATAGCCGGCCCTCACACAAGCCCCAGGCAGGGAACGTGCAGTACCAGATTACACTTAGGCAAAGGCTCGTGGCTGGAAGAGCCAAAATCTCGTGAAGGGCTGTTATGAAATTCCAGCCCAGGACAACAGATGTCAAACCCCGCTGGCACACTGGCACAGAGAGCAAGAGTTTAAAGCAGGAGAAAAGTCACTCTATCAGCTTGTCCTTCAGTAGTGCCCAAAACACACCCACTCCTGTCGATAACTTATCTGCAAGTCATCCTTTGTTTGTTTGGTTTTGAGGCTATTGTCCAACTCCCCAGCTGCTCTGAAAATAAAAACATGTATTTCCTTGCAAACCCTGCATCTGGCCCTTTCCTGCCCTCTGTTAAGGGCTCACTGCAGGCCAGCAGAAATCAGAGCTGATCCCCCAAGCCCACACAGGCAGACTCTTGACAGACCAGGCAGGTCCTGACCTTCCCAAAATATCTCCCTCTGCAAAACTTTACAAATTTGTAAATACACAAATAGTGAAATGTATCAACAGTTGCTTCAACACACAATTCTGGAGAATTTGCCATGACCCCAGATTACTTGCTCAGTACTAAGAGCTGAATTACACCCTGGTTTCTCCTCTGGCAGCTGTCACAAACCAGAGTTGTCACCATGAAGCAGTTAGCCAAAATAAATTTGGCAGGACAGTGGTAGGTGCCACCAGGGCATTCAGCTTGCAAAGGGAGATGAGAATAAGGAGAAAGAAGAAAAATGGATGCTGGAGTCAAAAGCAGCCTCAGGTAAAGATGACATTAATAGGAAAAAATACAGATTTAATAGCGAGTGTTTCATCCCCACGTATCTTAACATAGCAGTAGAGCAAGCCAGGAAAGCTTTGTCATGCTGAAAGCACAGAGATTTTGCCAGAGACCTGTGTTCCCCCTTTTCCTTCCCCATGGAAAAGCCTCGGCTTTGAAGAGCTAGAAAAAAAAGCAGGAACCTTTATACAACATCAGTGCTGCCTCTCCCCTTACATACACCTGGGCTCAGCAGAGCAGAACAGAGCTGACACGTGCCCACATGGCACAGCTGTGCCCAGAGCCATGGCAGGTCCTGCTCCAAGCACCAGCAGTTTCATCCTGCACAGATGACACTCAGATTTGCTCCAAGGAGAAAGGAGTGACAAGTTCCCATGGCCCTGCAGAACAAAAAAGTCAGGTGGGCAGAGCTGATGACAGTTCGAGTGGCACTCCAAGTAAATCTACACTGGGAGATTGTTTTGGCTGGACAGTAATCCTCTACCACCTCTTGCAAAGGGTAGATTAATCTGTTACAAGCAGAGAAACCATTAAATCCTATAACTGCTCTGGCTGAATCCCCTGGTATTCCACTTGGGAGTTGACAGTGCCGAGCCTGAAGAAGGAATACTTCTAAATTTTCCCTGGGATTTCTCTGTGTGGCCCTGGGTTTTGTTTGTCTTTCTGTCCTCCATCCATCCTCCCAATACAAGAAGGAGATCTGATAAAGTCACTTGCTAAACAAAAAGAACTGTATTGTTATGCCAAGACAAATATATATATATATTTTTATATATTTATATTTTTTATATTTTTATTTTTNATTTAAAATATGTTGGTGGAAAAGGAACATTAAAGAGCAAAACTTCTTTTTTATAGCAGTACAGCAACATAGATAATTTGCCACCTATGCAGACGTGCAATATATTGGAAGCATTTTTTCATGTTGTGACAGCATATTTTGGTCAAAGCTGAAGGAGTCACACCTTCAGGAGCCTAATGTTTAAGTGGTATCAGTGAGTCACCACCCATGCTGTGACTCACTCTAATTTATGGCGAGATGGAGGACTATTTAAAACATGGGATGCTTGGGAAGACAGCTGGCAAAAGGTAACCCACCCAAATAGTAACCATCATGTAACTTCTTTACAAGGGGTGAAAACCTGGACAGGGCTCACGTGGTGCATCAATATTTGCGCTGCTATAAGTTACAAAAGTAAAGTCTGCTGCATGTTTGTAACTACAAACACAAGTTGTCTGAATTAAGGGCTCTTGTCTCAAAAGCCCTTGCACTCCAGTGGCCATAAGGCTGTCTGTGGTACCTAAACACACTGACAGTGTGGTGCCACTGCCTAAAGGTAAGATGCCTGTTGAGGATTTGGCTGGGTCTCCCTTCACCACCACACCATGAGAGATGCAAGGCAGACCCTTCTGTCCTAAAAAGGAGCAATGAGAAGGCAGGAGAGATTCTCTGGTACAAAAAGCCCACAAGAGGGGAACTGGACACACACCCCCTCTTCCCACACTGTGGGTTCACAGTCTGCTTCCAATGCTTGATGCCCAGATTGCTGCTGAAAGAAAGCACCCCCTTCCCTAAAGTGTCTGCAGGTGGATTGTAGCTCTGCTGTGACTGCTCTCTGCAGTGGTTTCAGCAATAAGAGAGGATCCAGAGGATCACCAGAGCTGCTGCCTTGGGTGACCCTAAGCCAGGCATGAAGCTGCAGCCTTGGTCCTTCCCCAGCCAGGCAGCACCTGGCTGCTGTGTCAGCCTTCTCACTCTCCATCTTGGTGCCTCACATGCCACCTATGGCCTCCCAATCCCTTGAGTGAAGGTTGCACTTGGGGAGCCCTGTCCTCTATGTATCATATATGCCACAGCAGCAGCAAAACCTGCCTGGGGAAAAGCCACCAGCTTGCTTGCTCATTAGGGAATGATTTTAGGACCAATAAATGAAAATAAGAATCGATTCTTCATCTCTGAGGTATGTTGGGTCTCATCTTCTTTTGTTCCTCTCCTTCCTGTTTCATCTTTTTATAACCAAACCCTGTCAAGTTACCCTGCACAGAACTAGAATCCATCTTCTACACAAACACATTATCTAGTGAGACTTCAAATTTATTATCATAGAGTGTTTTTTTTTCCTAAAAACCCCAACAAACTGAACCAAAGTTATTTTTAAAAAGAATAGAGTAATAAAAAAATACAGTTCTGTTTCTCATAAAATATACATTAAAAAAGGCAGAACAATCTCCAGGTACTTATTCCTGGAGGAAAAGCTCCAGGTCAGCAGACCAAGCACTATTAAAAAAAACCCCAAAACAAATAGGAAAACAAAGCAGTTAATAGTTCTAATACAATATACCTCACAGAACTGAATAATCTGAGTAATACTCATAATTAGAGCCACAGAACACCACTGTACCAAGATTTCCCTCTAGATTGCTAAAGGACAAGATTTCTCTCCTCCCTTTCTGAGCCCCCAGCAAAAATGACACTCTGGCAGCACTTAATCTTAAAGAAAGTGCATGAGGTCCAGAAAGTGGCATGATGCTCAACTCTACAGAAAATAAGTGTGCAGTAAAACCACACAAGGGAGGGTTGCAGAAGAAGCCTCCCAGAGGGATGCTCCAGCCCAACTGCAACACTTAAAGCAGGGGGGGTTTTGGTGCCACAGGCATCTCTGTATCTCCTTGTCAGCCACAGCAACATGAGAGCATTTAAACTATTTAACCTTCAGGGTTCAGAGTAAGGGTGCCTCTCCTTTGAGATCACAGGCTGGGCAAAGTACTCCCAGTCTGTATTTTAAGTGTCAATAAAGTGTTCTTGAGAACATGTGGCATTTTTGTGACCACCAGTACAATCATCTGGGTGGAAATATCAAGATCACGTTTGAAAATAAGAACATTAAGTAGAGTAAAAAACTAATAGAGTTAGTCCTGGAAGACTTGAGAAGAAAGTATAAAAATTAATAATTTTATCTTCTTTTTACCAGACACATTCAGACCCCTCCAAATGACAAATTTCCTTGTGTTTTTAATCAGACACAAGTGGACTGGAAACCAGAAGAGTCATTAAAAACACAACATGCAAGAAAAACAAGAAGCCAGCCATTAAGAGGTTTTGTTGTTTGTTTTCTTTGAACAGCCACTCAAATAAACCTACACCACACCTACGGTGGAATGCCTCAACCCAACACACAGTCAACACCTGACTTTCAAGCTACTTCCTCTCTGTGTGATGCTAGACCTCTAAAAGCCAAGTACATCTAACATTGTTCAGCTTTATCATAAGTGGATGCTTTTGCTGAAACCTTTGGCCAGTGCCTAAGCGCTTAGTACCTCAATACTTCAAAATTTTTACTGAGCAAGTACACACTGGTATTTTGAGAGGTTTATAATCATCAAGATTTGCAAGAATTTTTACTCAGATGTCAAGAGAAATATTGCTGGTACCACAATATGACCTTTAGCTCAACATCTGCCTTCTTCCCACTCTTAGCAAACCTCAGGTCCCTATCCCCATACACTGGAACATGCTAACTCAACAGGTGCCAGGGCTTCTTTGGTTCACCTTCTTATCCAATTTGTTTTTCTTACAGTGGAAACAACATTTGCTGTACTTTTCATTCTCAGAAACCAGTAAACCACTTTTGACCAGAGCAGACACCTGGCAAGGAAAAACTGCAGCCCAGAAAAATGACTTGTGAACAGTAAACATAAGGTCATTTACACAGAAATTGTCAGACTGTTTTGACTAAGGACATGACTGACCACCTGGGCAATGGACCATTTGAAAAGTAAAGTGAAGAAACTACTTTTGATACTGCCACAAAGACAAAGGTTTTGAGGACATGGGGAGGGAGAAGAGTGGGGAGAAAAGGAGGGGGGTGGCACATGAGCCAGGGGACATGTGCTTAGTTGTCTTCCAAGAAAGATATAATTAGATTGTGCAGCATAATATGAAAACAGCTTCCATCCCCACAAAATAGTAAAAGACTACATAACCATGGACTTTCCAGTTTCCTTAATGGTTTCTGAAGTTTAACATTATTTAAGTTGCTGAAATACATCTCCTTCAAAACCACATTTTTTCTTGTATGCATGTCTTAGCTGTGTAATTTCTGCATTAACCTTTTATAGGTGTATTTTTTTAGTCTGGTATTACAGCCTTTAAAATAAAGCACAAAGGCTTGGTGCCATGCATTACTGTGTGAACACCGACACACAACACAACACTTCCTCCTGGTGTGAAAACTTTGACTCTGCCATCATAATGGGAAACCTAAGGCACAGGTTTCCTCAAGCTGCTTGAAACTGGATAGGCAGAGACAGTACCTCTTCTATTAATTACCCCGGAGTAAGTGGGCTGTGCCCACTGTACCCCACAGGGAGATGCTGCCTTGCTCACAAGCAGTATGTGCGTGGCTCCATTCCTCTCAGGCACCTGAAAGGCCTTTCTAAAGCCTTTCAGTCATGGCTCACCTTTAAGGGACATATCCCCAGTGAAGAGAAAGCTCAAGCAACACTGCAGTCACAAAACAAGCTCAGAATTTCAAATATGGAAAAGGACGCATATTGACTCAATTCCAATGCCAGTAAACTAACTTGGAAAAGATTTTAAACTTAGTGTTCTGCACTAAATTGTTCCTTAGTCTATGTCATAAGCAAAAAAGATCCTCCAAGCTCTCCACTGGGCACATCAAGAGAATCCCAAGATAATGCCTCCTGAGACACTGCAGACTGAAAAATTTCAACTACCCTTCAACTTCACATTTTAGTCCGGAGCAATTAGCTCTTCTATTCCCAAACTTGCTCTCATCTGTTTTTTTTTCCCCAGTGGGAGAGGGAAGAAAGAAGTTTGCTAAGTAAATAATAACTGCTAATGTGCTAATAATTAAAATATGATTTGCTAATCATATGACAATCTTCTGAATACTCAACATGATTAAATCAACTTTAGTAGCATCCATGTACCACCCACTTCTTCATCACTACTTCTTTTATTTTCAGTAGGAGTTCCCTTTATTCTGAGACATTTAGATCTTTCTCAGCCTTCGCCATCCACAGATTAGTCAACTAACTTGTTTCTCAGCTGATGTGATCTGCTTAGTTTTTTCCCAACTCCATAATGCCATCTAACATCAAAGAGCTGGGAGATACAAAATCTTGCTTGAAGCTTTCCTGCACAGTATTCATAATACTATATTAATAATTTTCCACAGAGCAGCATCAGGATATTTCAATATCTCTTTTACATCTCTGTGCTGCAACTTTTCTAGCAGTAGCTTTTCTACATGCATTCTGACATGATTAGAAGACTTCGCCACAAAAGTGACTTTTATTTTTCATCTAGTCTTTGCTGTAAGACCTTGCAGCTGCTTGCCTCCCTCTGGCTGCATGAAAAGACCATGAGAACCACACCCATCCCTAGGACTGAGAAACACACACTGAAAAGTGGCATTTGAGTCCCATTCCTCAGTTTTCAGCCGACAACCACGTTTATTCGGGACGAGGTGAGTGCTGCTGGGACTGACTTCACAACCAAGCTAAAAGAGTTAAACTAGCTATCAAATTTGTATTTTGAACAGGTCTAAGCACTGTAAATAGAAGCCACATGTAAAAAACCCTGCAACATGGTAGTTAAATATTAACATTCACTATCGTCTCATTATCAAAAATAAGTCAATGCTTTGTGGACTAGTATTTTTCAGGCTGACAAAACAGGCATGCACAAAATACGTTGCAGGCTTGACAGGACTGACATGGCAACATCTAGTTTATTATGTTGTTGGGCTTTTTTAAATCCAGGGGGAAAAATCCAAACTCAAGCATGGCATAAAACTCTGAAATGGAGAAGGATGAAGTGGTAGATAAGAGGAGAAAGTCATTCTTCATAAGAAATACTTGCCGCCTTGGATAAAAAGATCAGACATGTTAACTCTGACATGCAATTATTGCTGCCGTGACCTTGCCCTCTCATCATTTGCAAACTACAGCTATTGCAGTCAAGAAGAACAGGAGAGGGAAAAACTCCCCGGGTCTGGTATTAATTCAGACCTAAATAAATATTAAGGGTAGGGAAGAAGGGAGAAAAATATTCCACTTGGTTTACAAATCAGAAGGTGAAACTGGTCTGTCAAGCTTGTATTGTTCAAGCAGGCAGCATTTACACAGCCCTGGATGATACAGTAGGGAAAAGGTCTTACAGTTTAATTTACAGTCCCTATCCTTAATAATATTCCTAGGGTGCACATTGCAACATTGTCTGCGTGATCATGGACTTTGGCCTGAAGGCCAGGGGGAAAGCAGGCAGCTCCAGAGTGCTGCAGAATAGCAGGGAGATAGCACTTGGGCCAAAATGAATTCTTCCACCACTGTCTGGAGGCAAAGAACCTTTTTTAGGGAACCAGACCACCCCGCTCTGAAAACAATGCACAAGGGTAACTGTAAATCGCTTGCTGCTGGAGAAGGCGAACATACTGCTTCCCTGCATTCCACAAGCAGCATTCCTGATTCTCATAGCTTTGCTCCTGGGGGAACTAGATAGGCATCCCAGAAATGAGGATCAGGATACATCCACTTACCTAATCTTTTGTTATTGTTTTTCAGTGCAACAACCGGCAATTGGGGCTCTCCAAAATTATAAGAAAAAATAAAAAATGCTAACAAAGCCTTGTACTACACACTGAACTTTCCTACCCAGCCCATCATGTTCACAGCACATTTACCCTCTCCTCATCAGCTCACAGAACAGGCAGGAGGCTCCACCCCAAGCATGCCAGTCACACCAAGCACAGCACTGATCCTTCTTTGTGGCAACAGCTGCAAATCTATTGCATGTTCCCAGCAGGTATGACATGGCATGGATCAGCAGGAACAACTCAACACACTCATTAATCCCTGTTGCCTGCCAGTTTTGTACAGGCTGGTGTGGGGGCAGGCTCCCCAGTACCAAGACTGGGTGTGGACCAATGCAACTCCAGTAGTGCTGTGCAGTTATCAGACACTGAAATGGGGTTTGCCTGGAAACTGCTGCAACACACCCTGATGACATGGATTGAAAGGGTGTTGAAACTCCTTTCTCCCTCCTTCAGGTTCCTTCCTTCCTCTTTAACTTTAAAAGAGAATTCAGAATGCATACAAAGCTATCTGCTGTCAAAAGCCAGCTGGTAAAAAAAATAAAAATAAATTACATTATGAGAGCTAAGCACACATTTGAGTTGAGGTGACCAAAACCTGAGAGAAGCTGTTTTGATGGAATTCAGTGCAAGAACTGAACAATCAGCACTGCTGCAAAGCTGCAGTATATTCCTACAACAGGCTACTCTGATCTTCTACACACTGGCTGCAGCAAACCCCAGTCCTTTGTTCTGTAGCAAGATCTCAGCCTAATTAATTCCACAGTTACTTGCGGGTAAGCCAGCGCCAGCCTGGCTGCACTGAAGAGCGGGAAGAGGAAGGAATATGAAAGGAAGGGAGGGAGGGAGGAAGGGAGGGAGGGAAAGGAAAGGAAAGGAAAGGAAAGGAAAGGAAAGGAAAGGAAAGGAAAGGAAAGGAANGAACACCTGAAGTTTGTCTGTCCTGTAAGCCTCATCTCAACGTCTCCATCAGAACTGGCTCAAAATTACATGCCTTCCTGAGTGCCAGTTCCTTTCTTTGACAAATGCTTTAATAAAACAAGAGGTCACCTTTTATAATTGCAGTTTTGTAGCCAGGGTAAGAAGACATAAAACTGTTAGAAATTTGGGGTTAGACTGCCTGCACAGCTGGTAAACATTCACCACAGCCAGCAATTTCTGTCACAACATGGGCAGGGTTGGTATATTTAAATTACGTGACAGAGATACAGGATGTATTAGGGAGTGGAAACAAAAACAAACAGAACCCCAAGCATTTCAAACATCACGTCCAT
>VZTT01018311.1:0-12259 GCA_013400855.1 Buphagus erythrorhynchus | reverse complement strand
ACAAAAAAGAACATGGCAGATACCAGCTGGATGCTGCCTCGCCAGTCAAGCTGGCATGTAGAATTTAGAGTCGTTTAGGTTGGAAAAAGCCCTCCAGATCGAGTTAACCTGACATTACCACGTCGACCAGACACACAGCAGTTGTTTCCAGATTTTATGTGCCTTTAGTTCAGCTAGAACTTGAGGAATGTTTCCAGCACAGAACAAGGCAAAGCTGTGTTGATTTGCTTGGCGTATTCCTTCTGAGGGGCTGAGAGGGGGAACGGATAACCACACTTAACGCTTCGTAAGTTTCTGTGATTCCTAGGACTGTGCCACACACTAGCACTTAGACTGGAGTGCCCCTAAAAATCACTGGAGGTCACTTTCTTCATCCCCACGTACAGAAGGCCGTGTGACCTTCATGGCTTGCCTTTCGCTGCTAGTCAATGCAGTGTCTTCTGTGCTTGCTTTTAGTATTGGATGAGGGCAGAATATTTTTTATTTGTTTCTGATCTGATTCTGTTCTGTTTGCAGTCTTGCCAGAAAATTCACAGCCCGTAGACAAGAATTTCAAGCAGAGGAATAGAATGAATAAACCTCTCTTGTAACCTGGCAACATCTCGCCTATTGCTGTGCTGAGGGAGACCAGGGAACATCGGCCCTCGTGAGCCGCGGGCGTGCGGAGCTGCCGGGAAGCAGAGCAGTGCCCCAGGCCATCACTGCGGGCTCGGCCATCATGGAGGAGCCACGCTCTGCTTGTGGAATGGCCGCCGTGCTGCCAGCGCCACGCTCGCCCCAGGGCTGCCGAGGGGGTGAGCTGCTGCTCTCTGCTCCCTTCCCCTGTGGGCTTCATGTTCCCAGCAGTGTCCTGGGATATCACACACTGTCGTGCAGGGCTGCGTGTGACAAGCAGAGAGCTGCTGATGTCTTACAGCAGCTGTGGTGTTAATAATTTGTCTGCATCTGTTAGTCACCTGGGTCTCTAAAGGCTCCATTGCAGTGGTACCAGAGCATCCCGAGAGTGGTCACTGGGGACAGGCGGTGGGAGTGGAGGGTTGAAAATGAGCCGTGGGAGCTGTGCCGCCATGCTGCCCCCCACCCCCATCCTCGGCTGATCTCACACACTTTCCCCTCGCTTCCACATGTTGTCCCTCCCTGTTCCCAGCTCCGGCCTCCCGCTGCTTCTCTCTTGTCCAGAGGGGTTAGCTCTCGTCTCTCATGCTGGAAATGCTGCCAGCGAATGTTTCTGTGTGCTGCCTGCCAGGTCCCTGGGGAAAGGGCCTGGAAATGCAGTGCGGGAGGAGCAGTGGGAGCAGAGGAAAACCACTGCTCGCCTCTTGCATTTTCTAATGGGAAAACATCTCTGCGAGGTGCTGAGCTCTGTGTCACTGCTGAAGTTGCCCCCTCCCCCTTCCCCTTGCCCCAGAATTTCCCATCCCTGATGTAGAGGAGGAGAGGCTGCAGCACTACCACAGAAAACTGAGACGTGTTTTTCAATTTGCCTCCTGCTTATCTCTGCTGTTTGGACAGAGAGGTTTAAAAAGCTGGATTTTCTGTCCCTGCAGAGTAAACAGACGGAGCCCGGCAGCACAAACTATTTCTGGCTTATCAGTGGAGGAATGCAGCAGCTGAGGCTGAGCGCGAGTGGGCCGTCAGGAAGGCCCTGAAGGGGCCCCCTCCCCACTCCGCGCTATTAGAAGTGTGAGAGCCCAGCAGGACTCAGAGGGGAGAGTTGGAGAAAAAGGCAGAAAAGGGAAAGAAAGAGGAAGAGAGAGAGTGAGAGAGGCTGAGCAGACCCTGATGGCTACAGATGAAGTTACAGGAGGGGCTCGCAAAGCTACGAAAAGCAAACTTTTTGAGTTTCTGGTCCATGGGGTGGTGAGTCGGGAAAGTTAGTGAGCTGGCTGGCTCTGAATAGAGGGATGAGTGGAAACTGGAGGTTCTGTGCTGGGCTGGATGGGCTCCTGCAGTGTGCTCCTGGGGCGCTGGTAGCTGCCTCACCAGGAGAACACCGGGGTCTGTGGAGCCCCCAGCCTATGCACTGATTCATTGATAATACAGGCTTGTGTCTGGGGGGATGTGTGCTGTGCTTTTTGCTGTGATTCTCCATGAATGGTGAATAGCATGCTTCTCAGCCTGATCATGGTGCAGAATCTGCACTGGATCTAACTCAGATGGGCTTGTAGGACACTTTGTTCTGTAATCAAACTTGTGTTTTGAAAAACAATTCTGACGAGAGTCTGATGAAGCCTTGAGGTGCTGCCTCTGGTTCTTGTCTCCAGTCTTGGCTCGTTATGTATCCTCTGGCTACTTAACAGGTGACTTTCAGGGGCTTGAAGAGATTAGCTCTGCAGATCTGTAACAGTCTATGGAAACTCACCCATGAGAGAATTTCAGGGTGCCATGCTTAATTAAAACAGTCCTTCAGATCTTTAAAAATGTTCCAGCTTTTGTTTAAGAATCAGGTCTTCGATCTCCATTTAAGGGGAAATGCTCACCCTGTTTTGCTGCCATTGGAAACGTTCTTTAAATGACTCTAGCGTCTGAGAGCAGTCACCATTTATAACGTGGATTTCTAGCATTGATACACATTTAACAGAAATAAGGCTGTTAAAGAGCCCCAAGGAATGTGATATTGTTTGGGTACTGATAGTCCCCAGTGCTTCTTTCTTGTGGATTCTGGCACCTCCTGTGACACCTTTTTGAAGACATCAGGTGGGAGCTCTTGTAGAGAGATTATAGAAACCTGTGGGGCTCATGGCAGACTACTGAGTAGTCTCCATGATTCAGGCTTACTCCAGATGTGTAAGATCTTGCATGTGTCCTGTCGATCCTGGATATGGTGGGACTGGCAGGTCCAAGGACTTTGAGATGGCATTCTGTGTTGGTGAGAGCTGTGAAGAGGTGATGTGGTGCCAGTGTACAGGAGCAGACTGTACATTGGCAGGTGTTTGGGGCTGACGGAGAATGGGTATGCAGGTGGTAGCACTAGTTTTGTTGTGGACATGTGAGCTTGTCAAGGTGGTCTGGGTTGTGATGGCTGTATCTGAGCAGAACCAGGTTGGGAGGGTGGCAGATGGGATGATTTTACCTTTTCTAAAGTTTCCCTCAGCATTTGCACACCAGTGCTCTTCCTTTAGTATCAAGAAGAGCAGCAAAAATAGTTATGTGAATTTGCTTATTCCACATCATGCTGGCCTTCATGTGAAAGCAGCATGCAGGGCTCTTAAGCCTGGGAAATTTTTAATTTATACTGGAATGCATATAGCAGATCTCATTTCCATTACTTATTTGGATGCCAGGAAAGTCTGCCTTTTCTGCCCTGGGAGTTCTGTTGCTAGTGGTGTCTTACTTGAATATATGCATTAGCCTGGAATATCTGTATATATCTTCCTGCTTCTTGTTGCCGAGGCTGGGGCTTCTTGGCTGTTGTTCTGGTGCCTGAACACCTCTTGTATCACCCTCTCCTTTCCTTCATTATCATATCCTTTAGTTCTGCTTTGGTTCCTGGTTTGTTCTTCCCTTTAGTTTTTTGCTCATCTCAGGTTCATTTTGATCAAAACATGGGTTGGGGTAATGACTCTTCCATTACTTAAAAAATATGAAGTTATAACTTCATTTTGTCTCTGTAGGCCCTGTATCCTGCCAAATAAGAGAATGTACCATGCCAACCATTACCTTGAGTTTATCTAGTGCTGGCTCCTCTGTTTGATTACTACCCAAAGTGTGTCAGCATCTGAATTAATTCCTTGAAAAATCAAGTTGCATAGCAAACTTTAGTGGAATTTCTTGGAGTCAGATTCTGCTCTAATTTCAGGGAACAATCTCTTCAAATGACTGATTTTTTTATTCTGTCTATGTTAACATTATTTAATTTGGTTATTGAAAATTATTTTCTTCACCCCTCCCGAAAAAAAAAAAAAAAAGTGGAGAAGCAAACAGAGATAGAATGTTGTGAGAAATCTTTTTTTGCTTTGTTGACACTTAAATGAGCAGGATAATTCTGCAGTATTTCCTAAGGGCAGTTAGCTTTTGGATTCACTTGATCTTTCTGGAAACATATGTTCCTTTGCTAAGGTCACTTTGCCCTTTGCTCTTGTGTACCTGATCCTGCTTTTGTGCTTTTCCAAATTGCCAGCTTAGATGATGTCTTCTTCCTCGTTTTTCCCAGGCAGGATCCTCCTGAAAGGCAAAATCTCTTAAAGGTTAAAACTCTCAAATGGGACACTTCATTCTCTCCTACTTGAGACCTTGATAGTTTGTTACACCTCTGGTTAGCAGTTGGGCTTTTAGAAAGGTTAAATTTCTTCCAGTTTTTTATTTTTACTATGCTTTTGCTCCTGTTCAGTTTCATCAGTGTCTTGCACATTATTTTTGTGGGAAGAATTTTTTTCCCCCAAAGGCTTCATCCTGTACTTGGTATTTTTTGTTGTTCTTGTTGTTTCTCTTTTTTTTTTAGCATTTGCATGGACAAATATGGCTTTAATCACCACATTTATGTTTATTATCTTTTTATCAATGCATTTTCTGCTGTCCAGTAGTACATTTCAGGCGGTCTTTATGACATTTCTCTAGGTTTCCAGCTGTTGCCTTGTATTTTGTTGAACAAGTTACTAGTCTTGCTGCAGGTCATTCCTTTCCTTGGTTTCCTCTATCCTCTGGTCCCTACCATAGGCCTCATTGTTGGCTGGATCCCTTAAATGAATCCTGCCTGTGTCTCCCTCCCCTGCTTTTTTCTTATTTTCTTTCTCTTTTTTCTTTTTCTTACTCAAACAGGAATCTGCCTGTTTAGTCTTGAGAAGGTCTGTGGTGCTGGTCTTGTCAAAACTCTTGCCCAAACATCTGTCCTCTTGTGACTCGACTGCAGGAACCTTCACTTGGTGCCTTGTGCTGGTGACCTTGGCTGTGTCATCTGCACACAAGAACCTGCTGAGAGGTTCATTTTCTTCTCCTTTTGTTCTGACCATTTTAGTCTGTTCCTGTGTCCTTTTCCTATTCCCACTTTATCTTCCTTCCAAAGCCAATCTTCTTGCCTTTTATCCACCAGATACCCCTATAAAGGTCTATGTGCCTTTCTTAACTCTGGAGTCATAGCTGTATTTACAATGCACTTGCTGTCAGTTCAAATCACCTTCTTTTCCCCATAGTGATCTTGGTCTTTGTCATCTTTGCTATGCTTAGGAAGCTCTCTGTGGCAATATAAGTCCTTATTCATATTTATTTTCTGCTAATACATGTTATTTCATAGTTCCTGCTAATCTCTATGGTTTAATATTAGTTACACTCCAAGATTGCTAATTCATACAAACCTGTGTATCACTGATGTGACTCCTTTGCTTATCCTCAGTCCTCTTTTTGCCTGGCTATCTACCTCTCAAATTTGGTCATAGGATTTTATGGTAAATATATAAACTGTCTTATATGAAATGACATTTACAACAGTGAAAGAAGAGTATCAGAGTATGCCAGCATGGTAACAAATATTTAATATATATGATAAATAATTTGTCAGTGTTAGAACAGACTAAACAACAGGTCTGATGGGTATGGAGGATTTGTAACAGATTTATCAGTGATTTGGAAAAAGGGTTAAGCAATTAATTTAATAAGTGAGTTTTGCATCTCCTGATCTGTTGTGGGTTTAAATGAAATGTCACCATTCAGGAGAAAGACTTGGATGTCCTGTGAGCTGCCTAGTGTCTAACTAATAAGAAATCACATAAACTGTTAATCTGATTGGGAAGTGGGGCAGGGAATAATGCTGAAGCAATTGTAAGTCCATGGCATATACTTCAAGAATGTTTTGCTGGTTTTGGTAATCTGTATGACTAACAAGCCAAAAGACTGGGAACTCAGAGGGCAGTACTAGTGGGAAAACCCTGAAATCTTCATCAGTAAGGGAATAGGGGTATTTTTGGTTTTATTTATAATATCTAACTATAGAGACTGATTATGTAAGTTGCAAAATCTCTGTCATTGGAGGCTCTTAGGTACTGGTTAAAGAAGTAGACATCTATCAGGGATGACGGAGATACCGGTGATACTTCTTTGAGATGAGGAAGAACTGCATCACCTCCAAGACTCACAATTTCAATATATTATAAAAATGATGGAGGTTTTATTAGAATGGGAAGACCTAAAGATGTTTTCCCAAAATTGAATGGTGGTCTGTTTCAGTTTTAATTGAATAAAAATGACTGTTTCTCCCAACCAGTCACAAGGTTGTAGGGATCACTGCTGGCAATGGTGAGATAAAGAGAGTATGGCCAAGGTTGAAAACAGTAGAGCTTTGCTAATGAAAAATATCCTGCTAATTTTTCTTATGTCATGGGTGTAGATATTGTCTTGTCAGAGCATAAGCCAGCTGACACTGGAATGGCTAGAAAAGAGCCTCATGAACTGTTTGTTTTGGACAGTTTGTTCCACTTTCTACCACAGAGCTCCCTGCGTGGTTCTCTCTGCAAGGGCATCCTCAGGGAATGGGGCCTGGAATGAAGGCACTGGTTTGCTGTGTGCATGTTCCCTCTTGTGGTAAACAAGGAGGTATTTGGGGTGACTAGGGCAGCCTGAAGGAATCAAGGGACCTTACAGCAAGGAATTTGATTGGGAAGGTAGTTGCAAGGGACAGCTACATTGAAAACCTTGTGCAGCATTCAACTGTGTGAGCAAGCTGCTGGTAGATACTGAAGGTTTGTCCTTTTTTAGCCGTGGACTGGTTTCAGGCTGTCAAATAGAGAAAGGTTCATAAATAATGAAGAAAATAAAATCATATTAGTGCTAGTCAAGGCTTTAATTGTGATCAATGTGATTTTGTGCAATATGGGCTTGTTAAACAAATTTAAGTTGCTGGTTGAGAAAACTTGGATTTGCTGACGCATGTAGGTGTGTGGATAAAACGGATCTATAAGATGTTGGAATTGCTCTTCTCTTTCTAAAAAAACAAAATGACAACTGTAGGAATATGAAAATAATCAGGATTGTTTAGTTCAGTATCCTGTGTAGAATAGGGGCAGTGGAAGGCAGCATGGAAGTACAGGAACAAGGCAAAGCCTTAGTGATCATTCATAAGAATACTCTGATTTGGAGCTTTGGAGCTTTCTGACCCAAAGCTGCCCTCTGTGTGGATTTTATTTATGGAGGTTAGTCTATTGGTGTCTTGTGAACTCTTCTAAACTTCTTCTAAAATTCTGTCAGGAATTTTTTCAGCTTATCTTGCGTAAGGAATTATCTGATCCTGCCAAGTGTTGTTTGATTATTGTAAGGGAAGAGACAACGAGCTCTTGACCAGCTTCTTCTCTCTCCAAGCTAGTCATGGTGCTGCTGAGCTCTGTTGTTCCTCTCCCTCTCAAAGCCATTCTTTTCAAGAGACGCATTCTGGTAGTTCTTCACACAAAATCTCTTCCATACATTTGATCACAGCAGTGGTATGATCAGATCTGTTAAAGCTAGTGGAACTCAAAGCTGGTCTGTGAGGTTTATTTGTTTCAATTCTAAAGACTTTTTTTTGGTTTGTTTTGCTTTGTTTTTCTGGTTGCATCCCAGTGCTCTACTTGAGCTTGGTGGCAGATGATTCTGAGCTGTGAACAGACACACATGAAATAGAACTGAACCTCATTTCATGTTCCAGTTCACAGTTCTGCAAGTGGGATGTTTTCTAAGTTAAAGACTTCTGGATTGTTGTGAACAGTATATTAAAATGTGTGGTACCTTGGACTTACAGACTGAGAGCTTTTAGGAGATGGTGGAAGGTGCATATAGCCAGAAGCAAGAATTGTGATATTAATGTTTCAGCTTACTAAGCCTCTAAAATATTCATAGACATTAAAAAAGGGAACTCATGAAGTAACATCTATAATTTTAAGGAGGAGAGAAGCCTTGTACCAGTTTTATTTGTTGTACTTCTAAGAGTCCACTTTGAAACAACACATCCAGTTGGGAAACTATTTGTGCAGTCAGAAACTTGTTGCCATCACACAGTATCAATCTAGTCTAAATATCTTAAGGGTTCCAGGTACTTCTAGTTACTCATTCTTACTTCCAGACAGCATCAGGTATCTCCTCTTGCTTATGTTTATGCCCTATAGAAATCATAGAATTGGAAGGGTTTAGAATAGAATAGGTTTGGATTGGAAGGGACCTTAAAGATCATCTTGTCCCACCCCTCTGCCGTGGGCAGGAACACCTTCCACTAGACCAGATTGCTCCAAGCTCCATCCAGCCTGGCTTTGAACACTTCCAGGGATGAGGCAACCATAACCTGGGCTTCACGACTCTCTTAAGTAAAGAATTTTCTTCTAATCTATATCTACTGTCTGCCAGTGTGAAGCCCTTCTCTCTTGTTCTGTCACTCCAGGCCCTTGTAAACAGTCTCTCTCCATCTTTCTTGGAGGCTCCTTTTTAGTTAAGAAATATGCTGTTTGTATACTTGGTGGTGGTGGTTATCCTCAAAATCTGTCAGTGTCTCTGTTAACAGGAAGCTGGTGGCTGTTCCTCACGAGCCAGCCACAAGAGCCTCCTGTGTGGTGCTGAGGTGGATGGAGTCTGTCAGGACAGGAGATTGCTCTAAGTGCAGCTCAGCTGCAATGCAGCAACTCGTGGCTCTCTGTTCAGTTTCTTTCTGAGTCCTGTTGTGGGTGTTTTTGCTTTACTTTTCTTGACACTTTCTTTTACTTTCAGCTGTCAGTTCTCCAGGTTATTTTCCTCTTACTGGTATGTCCAGACAGGACTCCTTTTTTTCTGCTTCTGTGTTTTGACTGCTGTGATGCACATCCCCTGACAAAAGACTCCACAGTAGAAGAATGTGGAAAAGCACTGCTCTAATGTTGTCTTGTTACTGCTGTCAGACAAAAGTTCACTAAAGGATGACAAAGAGGACAGAGGCAGAGCTCTGATGTGACAGGAAGTCCAGGCAAGGAAGAGAGCAGACAAGCCAAATGTGGCTTTGGAAACTGGTCAGTGGAAGGCAGTGAGGGGCTATGGCAGCAGGTGTCAGGGGGTGGTGTTCTGCTGCACTGGCAGTATGCTCAGCCTTGAGCAGCTGTAGCCAGAGCAGTGATGGGCCGTGCACACGTACACAGGCAATTGGCAGAACTCCTGGGCACCGGAACACGTGCATGGAATAGTGCTCGTGTGCCTTTGTGCACTGTACTGTCTTTGCCTTGCTGCTGTGCCTGCTCTGCTCTCTGCTTCACCTTCTCAGAGCTGTGAGAGTGGTCCCTTCAACTGGGGACCTGCTGCGTCTTCCTCATTTCCTGTGGCCCACAGTGGGTTTGCCCTCTGTCCAGTGAGGTGTTTGTGCAGATTAATACATGTAAATGGAATCAATGAAGGTAAAAAGGAGATAGGACTGTGTGTACAAACAGAGATGGGTCAGGGATGGGGGTCTCAGGTGGATGGTTTCCCAGGAAGGAGGATGTGTCAGTGCTGTTTTGCACTGTGGCGTTTCCCATGGATGCTTCTTTAAGACAGATTCCATCCTCCTGAGGAAGAGGGGGAGAGACAGATACTAACCCATAGATAGATGTACCTTCAAGATCTCTTTCAAAAGCCATAATGATATTGGAATACTCTTTAGTATAAAGACTTTTTTTTTTAGTGTTAAAAATTCGATGTATTGTCCATCACTGTCTTGTCTCACACACGTGTTTGAGAGCAAAATAAGCTTTTAGATAAGGTGAAATACTGCTTGTATGTTCTTCTTTTATAAAAATTTAAATAGGTAAAGCATTTCTGTATCTTGGGAGTCTGGTGGGCTTGCAGCAGGAAGACAGTTGCACAGTTGCGTAGTGAGTAATATTTTATCTATGAGTGATATCAGAGGTAGGAACATGAGAACAGAGGGGAAGGAATGAGGCAGTCAAGGGATGAGGTCGAATGTGCTTTTGCTAGAGCTGCCTCTCTTTTCTCATGTTTGTCCTTTCTGTATGTTTCTCTATTTTAGTGCTTAACAAAGGAAACTGAAGGAAGTTCAAAGACGTAAGAGCAAGAGTAGATTTAGCTTGCTGACCTTGCTCTTCAAGCCCTAAGTTGTCCTTTAGAGCAGCACCAAAGTGGGCATTCGGTTTTATCCATGTGGCCAGTGAGTCTCCATGAGATGGCTGTGCTCAGGATCCAGGGTTCCTCTGAATGACTGTCAGATGTCCCCAGCTGACTGACAGGCAGCAGCTGGCCTGGTGGTCTGCCCTTTGCTGGAAGGAGGCCACAGTCTGTGGCTTGACAGATGACAGGTCTTAAATGCAGGCTCAAGAGAGAAGCATTTTCTGGGCCATTTCTTTCTGCTGACTCTGCCTGGGTGAGAGGGTGGGGGCACATACACGGGAACAGAAAGCACTGTTCCCTTCCAGCTTTTCTCAGGGCTTCAGGCTCATGACAGAAGACTTTTGGAGCTTTGCACAAAGCTGCAGTTTGGTCTGTCTGCTGCTCTCTCCGTGGCCATACCTGCCACTGCTTTCTTACGCTGACACGTGCTGAATTCACCTGCTTGGATTCCTGTGCTCGTGACTCTCCTACCTCCTGCCTTCCTTCTCCGTACCAGTTATCGCCCATACCGGCTCTTTGCTGATCATCCGTTCCCCTCCTTTCTCTAGTTTCCTTTATAGATACAAGTGTGAGGAATGCCTAAGACTTGTGATGATCAGGGAGGCACTGAGCTGGGACTTTGGGAGCTATAGTGGATTTGAGTGGTTAATTTGGAGACATGGGTCTAAATTATTTTTAGAATTATGTTTTATTATAAAACATAGTTATATATTTAGAAATCATAGAAATTACGAGATAAATAAAGGTTAAAAAATAATTATATATGTTGACTGTGTACTAAGTATTTTCTTCCCACCCCCAGTGGACTGGCTTGCATACCCTCAGGGGTGCACTGGGGGGGTCTGGTAGTGTATTTCTCCCAAGTACTTTCTCAGTCTGCAACTATTGAGCCAAGTATGTCTCCCATGTTGTTAGCACCCCTTTGGAAGAGGGTTCCACAGGCTGATACCCACGGTGTGACAAACTCATCCCTCCAGTGGTCTGTGAGCCTGACCCCTCTGCTGGTGGCCAGGGTTCACTATTCTGCAGGGGCAGTGAACAGTCAATACCCGACTGTCCTCCCCAGGCCACACGTGATTCTGTAGAGCTCTGGCAAATGCCCCTTTAGATTGCCTTGGATCACCTCTTTCCAGATGAAAAGTCACAATATATTTTCCTTTACTTCCATGGATGCAGTTCCATACGTTAAGAATTTCNCTGATATTTTTCTGGAAGTGTCTGTTTTAACAAGATCTTGGTTCTGCTGGAGAGCAATCAGCTTAAGGCCCATCACTTTGTCTGTGATTCTTGGATTGTTTTTTTCCCTTTTGTAATTCAGTTCAATATGTATTGAACTACATTTGCATGTTCCTTTTAAGTGTTCATTCTGTCTCATAAAGTCCTTCTGCAGTTCTTGAAGATGGCCTTCATCCTTGCCAGTGTGAATAACTTAGCATTACCAACAAACTTTCTCACTTCCTTGCTTTTTTCCCTGGCTTTTTTTGGTTCTTTTTTTTCCCCCAGGTTGTTTTAAATGTGCTGAAAAGGAGAAGTCCCAGCAGAATTTTACATGTGCCTTTCTTTTATTTTCAGAACCAATTACTTTTGCCTCATTTCTATCCTTTAACCAATTGTTTATCCATAATGGATGCCATTGCCTCTTGGTTTCCTTAAAAGACTTTGTAGAGGGACTTGGCTTTCAAAGGCCTTTTGTTGTATGGTTATTCTTATTCTCATCCTGGTTCAAATGCCTAGAGAGTGTGTGTGGCTGCATTTTTGCATATATGTGGACATATACATATCGATAATTCTCAGGATGAGACTAAGCTCATCTCTCTGTTTTGAAATTAATTTTACAGGCAGTAATTATTTTACTGGTGGTTTTCCTTGATGACTATAAAGTTTTAGAATTCAGAATTGGGTTTACCATGTGTCTTGTAAGCATTAAGCTTGTGATTTGAGCCAGTGTCTCTTAAGAGCATGCTGAAGTCAACATCAATGCCAGGGCTTTGGAATGCCTACAGGGGCTACTGACAAACTACCACATCCATTTATTTTTTAATATTTATTTATTTTAAAGGCTTGATCGGAGACATGACCTTTTTCTTAAAGGATTTGTGTTGCATTATGAACTTACACTGCTCTCTGGTGTAGGCGAGGTAGAAGGCTCTTAATGGAAAATGTTTCTCCTGGTGTTTTGCCTGTGCTGGTTTGTGTCTCCAGCTGATGAGAGCTGCCTGCTCGGCAGTGCAGTGCAGTG
>VZTT01018306.1:0-29350 GCA_013400855.1 Buphagus erythrorhynchus | reverse complement strand
ATTTTGTGGTAAGTCTGTCATGCTGATGTGTTTCCTGAAAAGGAGCACCAAGGAGCATCTCAGTGGCTTTTTCAAGAGACTAGATTTTCTGCCTTCAAAGAAAACACAGTGTGTGCAACCACCCTATGTATCCCTTTGTCTGTCCATCTTCCCTCTAATGGTGTTGGACTCACTGCCCAACTTGCAGTGGTTCCTGCCAGGTTGGAGAAGACAGAGTTCAGGTCTAGTTCATTATGTTCAGCTGCTGCTGGTCACCCATCAGTGCACATGTAGCACTAGGCTGGCAGGAGCTGGGAGGGAGGAAGGATGAGGATGGAGACTCTAGGAAGGGGAAGGGCATGGAGAGGAGGCAGTGGAGAAATGCTGTCAGAGGACACTTGGGCAGAGCTGGGTGTGATGGAGCAGTTCAGATATTGTGCAAGATTGCTGTGAGGGAGCATAGGGAATACAGTTGTGTTGCACTGGAGGACTCAGGCACTGCACTACACTGTGGGTGCTAAATGTAGGACATGATTCTGTTGGAAACCAGGCTTCATTAGTCCTGCTGTTCCCAGGGTGACTTACAGAACAGTAGGCATGCTTTGACATATGGCTGTATACCAGCAAAACTTTCTGTGAATGGCTGGAAGACTGAGTGCTTTCTTTTGTTCCAAGGACACATTTTCATTTCTACAGAAAATGGAATTATTGAGGGCCTGCTGTGGATAGAAAGCCTGTAATTTATCGGGGAGCTGCACTGGTAGGCATATCTAATCTGCCTAATCCATTGCCATTAGCATTGAACAGACAAAATGTTGAAAGCATACCTAAGCCTGCTGATGATGTAAAAGTGCCTATAGCTAAATAGATTTTTTTTGTTTCTTGAGATTTATAGCTCACATATGTTTGCTATACAAAAAACCAAATCCAACTGAATNACTTTTGGAGGGGATGGAATCATCTTTGGTCCTTGTATGCAATTCCTCTGCTGATTCCCACTGAGTTATTTCAAAAGCATACTTTTATATAACATTCACAAATATGATTGTTTAACAACATTATCCCGCACATTGTAATGCAGACCAAAATAAAAGGAAGGCAGAAAGAGGAGTGAATAAAGCTTAGTGAGAGTGGTCAGTGTGGCAAAACAAACAAACAAAAAAGGTAAAGTGTAGTTTGGTGCACTGTTTGGTGCTCTTGATCTCAAAGGCATTTATCTTGCGAGTGAGCCATTGGGAGCACCAATAACTTCCTCCTCCAGCAGCATTTATCTGATTTCAGTTAACAAAGATCCTCTTGAACCTGTTTGGTTCATGTTTGGTGTAGCCTGAGGAGATAATGTGTTAAACCCTGTGATATCTGGTCCTAATTACATTTCTTTTCAGACATTATTCATCTTTTACACAGTAGTGTGTTTTTCTTCAGTCTACTAATGCTAGACACTATCCAGTTATCACAGCTCTTAATTTGCATTCTCTCTTTAACGTTTTCTGTGGTTTTTTACTGCAGTAGCTTTGACTGAGTAGTCTTCTGTTCTATTGACTATTCTCCTTTTAAGCCAGAGTAAAGAATAACTACGACCTGCATTTGAAGTGTTCAGTATTTATTTTGTTCTTGAAGAACCACTGAATAACTGTTCAGAGCTGGTTTTCAGGTGACTCACATAGCATGTTCGTTTAGCACTTTGATTAGCAGCTCTTTGAAGGAGATGGGGTACAGAAGCAGAGGGCTTTTATTACCTTTTTTTTCCCTCTTGGAAACCTTATTGGAAATTCACACACAGTGCTAGTATGCATTAGTGATGTTGCCTTTTGCAGAAGTTGAAAAGTTCATTAGATACCATCAAGTTTGTTTTGTGCATGATATTAAGACAAATAATCAATTGTATGATCAAAATACTTGACTAAAGGTTGTCCAACACTCCAGATGTTGGTAACGTGCTGAGAGAACCTTTTGACTTTCAGGCCAGACCCCTCTGTCAGCTGTTTCTTGTTTTACTGTAGTTTTACCCAACATGGAGCAGTCATCTGGAGGGGAAGTCTACAAAAGAGCACAGCACAGAAGATGATGAATAGCTGCAGGGAGCACAAATGGGCCAATACTGTGTTCTAGTAATGGGTGTCAGTATGGGGGGAAGAGACTGAAAAATATATGTATATAAAAAAGAGGAGAGCTTGTTCAGTTGGATCAGGCTGGCAAAAAAGATTAACTGTTCTCACTTGGAAGTAGAGGTGGAAATGGAGGAGGAGCTCTGAAGCCCAAGATGTTTCTCAAAGCAAAAATCTTTCCCAGTGTCTAAAATCATGGCACGGCAATGCTCAAGAGTTATCTGAGCTTCAGGGGAGCAGAGTCCTGTTCTGCACACACTGGGTTTCAATTACTCTGCCAGACAGTATTGAGTAGTATTGAATCTGCCACTTGACTGGAGGCAGGCTTGATAAAGACAGCATTCATGATAATTAAATGGCTCAAACGGACTTTGAAAAGAGAAACGTGTCTAGCTGAGGACTGGGATAGTTGATCCCTTGCGGACTTTGTCAGCAGGGCTTAGGACTTTGTATCCGAGAAAAGGCAGAGCTTTGTGACACTGCAAGGGGGCTGAGTCAGGGGATCACTAACCTGTCTGCCTGGCTACTGCCAACCCCGGTGACAGACAGACAGACAAACAGAAGCTTTCTAGAGCCTGGTCTCTGCATTCTTCTACGTCTGTTTTTCAGGAAGGTGATCCACACAGAACGATTCTTCCATAGTGGTCTGTGGGGTGCTCCTTGATTTCATGGCATTTAAACACTCTGCTTTGTTTCTGTCTCCTAACTAAGAGCTAATCCCTCCTAGAATAGTTTCCTTGTATCATTTTTCAGGACAATCAGTTACTGAGGCTCCAATTCCAAATGCCAGGGAAAGTTCCTCTCAGTTATGCATGTCAGCAAAATGTCTTCTTTTATTAAGGTGACTCCCATTGTGGAGGAAGGCTACATGGCAAAACACAAACTCTGCCAGAAACACCTCCGCATTTGAGGTGTTGGCAATATTTGTGTCATGATGAAGTAATTGGAGCACCCTACTGATTACTAAAACAGGTTCTTCACAGACCTGTCTGAAACAGTGAGCATTTTTTGAGGGGGAGGGGGCAGGTGGGAAAGGGGTTGGTGGATGAACTAGGAAAAGCTGAAAAGGGGAAATCTCCCAGAAATTATTCAGTCCATGCAGGGACTGTCAGCTTTGTGATAAAATGTTTGAGATCGACTGATGCAGGAGTGCTTTATGGGGCTCTTGAGTCTGGAAAAGTGTTCTTGCCAGTGGATAAAATCTGCTTGAAAAATTTGTTGTTGTTTTGGGGATTTTGTTGGGTTTTTTTAAAGTGACAAAATGACCAGTTCTGGAAACAGTGAAAGGAAATGTGTGGTTTTGTGGTGAGTGTTTTTCAGGCATAAGGTGTTGCCATCAAACATCCTGTGGTGCTGGCTGTGGCTGTTCAGCTGTTTGTTCAGTCCCTACACTGGTGTGTAGCTCATGCTGAGAGCCCTCTCCCACAGCCTGTCAGCAGGGAGGATTGCTGCTTCTCCTCTCTACCTTTCTGGTCCTCCACAACTCACTGCTACTCCCTTGTCTTCTGCCATCGATGTCATCCTTGCTCGTGTTGTTATTTTTATGTGGGCCCATCTATAAAAAAAAGCACCTTGTCTTATTATTCATAAAGGAAACATATCCTTTTTCAGCTTCTTTGCTTCCTCTATGACTTGTACCAGTGGCTAGCCAACAGTGATGACTAGTTAGTGCTGGTCAAGAATTGCAGCTATTTATTTTCTTGATGAGGAGGAAAGGAGGCCGAAGAAGAAATGTCAAATGTTTTGATTGATTCCATTGTGTACAAAGGTATCTTGTATCTTCTTCCTGTCACATTCTTCCTGCCTTGCTTTTCACGTTATTTCACAACTGCTCCTCTGGTTCCCTTGGACTGGAACTCAGACTGTGAACTCTTTCTGACAGTGTGTTTGGGTGATGCCTTGCATGGGGACCACAGTCTGAAGTAGGGTGCAGGAAATCTGTAACATAAGAAGTATTGATACCAGGCTACTTCATAGTCTCACAAAGTATAGCCTCTTATCATTACTTTTAAAAATATAAATGTTAGCAGTTAGGAATTGTCAAATAGGTGTTACCTGAAGGAGTTGCCTTCTGATAATCCTATGCACACATTAATGACAAATATTAAAATGTCATGGTCATGCACATTACATTTGCAGTAACACAGGAACCCAGATGTAAATACTAGAAGAAGAATTGTTTGTTCAACACATTTCACAAGAAGGCCTTTAAGGCAAAAACAAGATCAAGCACACTGGAGCATGTTATATATTTCTACAGATACAAAAAATCATGAGCTAGTGCCATATTCACAGTGGGATAATTGGGATTTTGCTTACTGACAGAAGTAACTACTCCAAAGAAAAGGTGCAAAGATTTTAGACTTTTAGAGTAGATTCAGACAGGTTTCAGACAGGTCGTACAGGAAGTTTTAGGAACTGTCTGCCAAACATTTTGTGTGGCTGAGGTAACGAGATACAAAGGGCATGAGTCAAAGGGAAAATGGTGGGAAGGTGAGAGGAAGAGTACAGGAAGAGATTCAGAAATGAAAGGTATCAGTGGCCCCTTGGCTCTTCTGCAGGCATTTTATATTTATTTTGTATTAGCATCTAGTATTTAGGCAGATAGAGTGTATATGGCATTTATCTCTTCTACCTTAGTTAAGGCAGGATTAATAGAAACACACTTAGACACTTTGTATTGTTTGATCATTTGTATTATCTTCCAAACAAATACACTTCTTCAGATCAGTGATGTTTAAACTTCCTTTTTTAGGGACTAACTTTTCATCTTTTCATCCATTCATTCCAGATTTCCCTTTGAAAATTTGTGTTTCACTGCTTTACAGTCTGTAACAAACTATACAGGATAGCTGCGGCATGTGATGCATACTTTGTATTCAAGTAAGTAATGTCGTGGAGGGTTTTTTTGTGGTGTTACAGATTATAAAATTACTGTGCTTTTCCAAGGTCAGAGGGTGTTTGTGGCAAAGACTGGAAAAAAAGGAAAAAAAAATCTAAACCTTTTATCTGTGCTGCAGGTGTTTTTTGTTAAAGATATGGAAAGCCTGTTGCAAAACTTCAGAAGTTGACTTCCAATGGTCAAAAACAGAATGTCAAATGAAAGTGTTTCCTCTTACTTCCTACTGTGTATAATGAACCTGAAAGGCTGTACATAGTCACACATTTCAAGAGTACCCAGTAAAGTGCCCTGACTTTTGCTATGATTTTGTGAAAGGATCAGCCTAATCCTTAAAGGTTTGAGCTGATTTAAGTCTCCTGCTTAACTGAATTTCTTAGGGAAATGGAGCTCATGTGGATTACACTATTTGTCTGCTGATACACTTGACATTTCTGAGCCATCAGTGTAAAAAGGCAGGCTGGACTCCCCTGTTGTACGTGTTTTGGTACATCCAGTCAAAAAAAAATGGCATCATATAAAAGGCTCGCTGATCAGTGTGCATGTGGGGCAGTGCAGTTTGTGACTGCTCCAGAGACACTTTGGAAGGAATACCAGGGAACTAGGGTTATTGTTTTAGTAGTGTTAAGGCACACAAATTATTAGAAACCAGGCTTCGTCAGTTTTGCTGGTCAAGCATTTATTCACATACAAGTTTGGAGCATAAAATCTGCCAAATTAATAAACCTTCATTCCTGAGGAAAACCATGGTTTACAATGCCTTCTGAATGAGGAAAATAATTTATTGACCAACATGTTTTTCAGCAGCATGCTGGAAACACTTGTACAAGTGTTTAAATTATTTTAAATTCATAAGTTTTTCGGAATCTTTTTACAACAGAAAAAATAAAGTTGTTTGGCAATGGATGATACAGAGAGCAGAGATCTTGATCGTCAGTTTAGAGATGCTTTAATGTGAGAGAATCTTAAACCTTCATACAGTGCCAATAACAGACTTTGTGTGGTCTAGACAGAGTGATGGATGGGCTTTGTGGCCCATAATAATATTGAAACTCAAAACATCTTGGTATGTGGAGTGTTGCACATTTTTTATCACTAAGAGATAAAAAATTTATTGTGCACTTGTTGCCATTTGAAGGAGGCTGAAGCAACTTCTCTGTTTCCTGGAAAGGCAATCAAAGAATGAAAGCACATTATTGGAATTTTTCCTTCACCATCACTATCTCCATTCCCGTCATACTCTGCTGTGTTTAGTGGAAATTAACTGCAGCAGAACATCCAAAGAACATCTGACTTCCTGTAAAACATTAATTTTATTTATTCTTCCTGCGTGTTTTTCAGTTCTCTCCTCTCCTTCCTAATCCTACTGACAACAAAAGAAATTGCCCAAACATCAACTGTTGGCTTTATGTAAAATATTGCATCAAAATAATGATTCACTGGAAAAAGATTTCACACAGTAAACACACCCACAAATACCCACTCAGGTCACAAAACCAAAAATGTTATCAATAAGGACAAAGGAAGTTGTTATTTTAGTTTTTGAACAGTCTTGATTCATGTTTCCTGTCATTTTGCTTGGGGAAAGAGAAACAATTATCCTTAAATAAACAATTTAACAGAACTGCCAGAAATTCTTCAAATCCTTAAACCAGTATTATCAGGAATAAATCCAAAGCTGAAATAAGCTACGTTCTCCTGCTGTCCAAATTCGGTTTCCACATAAAAGTTTGAGTGCTACATCTCGCATCACAATCTGATATTATTTTTAACCCAAAGGCAAGAAGCCATTATTGAAAACCCTGTTTTTGTGGCATAGTGTGATGATCACCATATTTCAAGAGGATGTCAGGTAGAGTTTCTTGGTTCTTATCAAGTTGTGCTGTATAATTACTCTGAGGTTTGCTCAGTAGGAAGCAGCATATTTGTTCCAGTTCTGTCAGCCCAGAGGTGCTACATGCTGCTTTCCAGCTGAAGCCTGTGGCAGCTTGCTCCTTAGGACACCCAGAGACTGGTGAGATGTTTGTGATCACCAGCAAGGGTGCTGGGGATGCTACGTGTCTGGATTCTGACACTGAGTTTGTTCTCTGCAAGGCTATTGGGAATTACTGTTTGTAATTTTTTTGTTTATATTGTTCAAAAAACCATGAAGATATACACCACTAAAAGGTCTTAGTGTTTTTTCATGCAATGTTAGAAATAACTTATAAGTGTATATGATTCTTCTTCCCTTTCACTTGCCTTTTTTTCGGTATAGCAAACGTACTCTATTAATGAACCAAAACCAGAGAGACTGAAGAGTGTTATTCTCAGTCTCTTCATGCTGTTAATTTCATATTTAGGAGAGTCAAATGGTTTCCCTGCCTTTGGCTTCTGTTAGAATCATGGAACATTTTGGGTTGAACGGACCCATCTAGTACAACTCCCCTGCAATGAGCAGGGACATCTTCAACTGGATAAGATCTCTCAGAGCCACATCCAACCTGACCTAGACCATTTGCAGGAATGGGGCATCCACCACCTTGCTAGGCAATGTGTTCCAGGGTTTTACCACCTCTGTTCCTAATGTGTAATTTAAACTGACTCTCAGTTTAAAGCCATTCCCCTTGACCTGTCACTACTCGCCTTTGTAAAAAGTTTCTCCCTAGCTCTTGTGTAGGTCTCTTGAAAATGCTATAAGGTCTCCCTGGACTCTTCTCCAGGCTGAACAACCCCAATTCTCTCAGCCTGTCTTTGTAGGAGGTGTGCTCCAGTCCTCTGATCATCTTTGTGGTCCTCCTCTGAACTCACTCCAGCCGGTCCATGGCCTTCCTGTGTGTGGGACCCGAGAGGGGCAAGCATCACTCCAGGTGGGGTCTCATGAGAGCAGAGAGGGGGAGAATCCCCTCCCTCAACTGCTGGCCATGGTTCCTGTTATGCAGCCCTGCATACAAATGGTTTTCTGGGCTGCAAGTGTACATTGCTGCATCACATCCAGCCTCTCATCCACCAAACCTTCCTTGAACTTCGTGTTAAGTTCGTCCTTAAACTTCATGTTCTCTCATACCTCCTTGGCAGATTTCAAGATCCTGGAAGTTTCTTCCCATCTGCCTTCTGCAGGTGGGATCTGACCTAGCTTTGCTCACTTGGTAAGTGAGAGAGGTGTCAGGACTTCTTCCTTGCAAGTAGGCCAGTTGTTTCTCCTTTTGTCTAAGGCCTCTTCTTCCACAATGCAGCATTTCCATTCCCTGTGATTTACGATATTTTTTTTTCCCAAGATATGTAAATTGCAAGCATATAAAGAGTTATCCTAAGAATAATGTAAGGAAAAAATCAGTTCAGAAAAATTTACTCATAGTCAGAGGTCATTGAACAGATTTCTTCACCTTGTAAGATAGAACTCATGGAAATGAAAAATTTCAGAGTTCACACTTCAAGGCTTTGTTTGTGTTGTATAATGCAAAGTAATACTCTGTGGGAACAGATTTATTGATGCATTTTGCCCCGACTGTGTTTTGTCATATCCCAGGAAATATGTATACATGTATGAAATCAAAACTTGGAGGAAATACTTGATCTGTTTAAATTTCTTCTTGATGGACATAGGGCAGTTAAGTGGAGCCAAGGGCTTTTCGAAGATGAAGTCAAGCTTAACAGAAAGATGAATTCACTTGTCATTTCTTCAATGACCACAGAAGCACTGTACTGAAGTAGAAAACACTATTTGCTTGGATTTTAGCAGTGTTTGGAAAACCAAAGTTTTCGATATGTCTCTTGCCCTTCTGCCCTGATCAGTCTTGTAAAACTCAAGTTTCTTTTCCTAGAGGTTCTCTCTGCCCAACTGGATATCCCTAATTTTATAAGAGTCTTAAACAAATTACTAGGTTAAAAGCACCTCTTTTTAATGAAGTTACCTGAAAGTTGATTGTAAGATACAAAAATAAACAACCTTAAGTAAACTCCTCCCAAATTATTTCAGTGCAACTGAATAAATCCTTATGTCACTTGCAGCAAGCAAGCAATGTGTTTGGCTTTGAGTTCCCCTATCCTAATTTTGGGATTGTTGAATTTAACAACTGCTTGCTAGCTGGTGTGTGTTAGAGGTGTCCTTTCAAGGAGAGTTTTGTAATTTCTGTCTGCTCTGCTTTGAGCAGAGGAGGGAAAATGTTTTATCACTATTCTAAGGAGAGACCAGGATGTGATGCAATCTTGGATTTTGTTACTACAGCTGTGACGTGATAAGAATGCCGCCAGCAAACAGTTGCACGTGTTTTAACATGTTGCTGCTTCTCATCTGGGAAGTGGTACTGTGTCCTTGTTGGATGCTGCCATTACAAAGGTGGCCAGCCTAAAGCAGCAGGGAGGAGATGGGCTCACTCAAACAGCCCTGCTGTGGTGCACTGAGAGGCTGAAATCATTAGGAACTATTAGTTGTGTTATCTGACCACATGATAAAATTCCACAGAGAGAAAAGTGGATCTGGGCAAATCTTTTCATACCTGATCTCACCATAAATGGGTGAGATTTAAGTTCTGGTAGAGAAAGGAGACTGTAAAAGGTTTGGGGAATGGCATGGAGACCCTTCCTGGAAGTTAAGTAAGGAGAAGGATGCTGGGAAAGAGAGACAAGTTCTTGGTTTTCCCCTATGGGTGTGTTTCAGCTCCATTAGTTCCCTGCATAGCCAGTCCATTGGAGTAACCCCTCTCCGACCCCTCTTGGAAACTATTTCTCACCTTAAATCAACCAAAGGCTAAGTGTTTCATACTTAAATAATAAAGAAAAGTTACGAATCAAAGGTATTATATATTAGCTTCACACCTAGGTCTTCCTGCCAGATGTCTGTGAAAGCCCTGTTGTTGGCTTTTATAGCCATAAAATTAAGTGCCTCAGCTCTGTCTCATCTCTGATCTGCCCATCCTTGACTTCAGAAGTTAGTTAAAACAAGGTCTGGGCTGAAATGTGTTATTAGGTGCTCTCTGCCACTCTGCCCTCCAAATTCTACTTGTCTTTTAAACCTGTAGATAGTCTCATTAGGCTAAGGCAAAGCCATCACCTAGGAGACTGGCTTGGGTTGGAAGGAATAAGGCTGTCTCTTAATATTTCCAAAAAAAGCAGTTAAGAGCTTGAGACAGGACAGAAAACACAGTGGAATCAGAGACATGAAAACAGTGCACATTTTTATCTCATGACAAGGACAGGTTGGTGACCTCCTCTGCTACAGAGGAAGCTTTCTGTATTGGCTGCCAGGATGGTTTTCCCCTCTCAATTTTTAAACTGGTGGTGATTCTGATGTCTGAAATCACTGCAATTCCAGGTACATTACCAAAACACTTTGTTAAAAGTCAACAGAATGTGTCATTTTAGGCACACAATCAAAAGGAAGAAAAATATCTGTGCATGATTGAAAGTCTGTGCCATGCTCTGAAATTAGCTGTAAGTACAGTTAATAGAAAATAATTCATCTGAGCCTTAATTTGTCCCCATGCAATCTTTGTATATTCTTGTTAAAAAATGTGTGCTAACTTTAGGAGAAGGCAGTTGAAGAGACAACTTCAGTGTTTCCTCTTTCATGTGTACTTAGTATGGTTCCTTCAATGCTGCTTTATAAATTACTCTTTTCACAGCTAGAGAGTCTCACCTGTTACCTGATGCCCATAAGAACTGAGCAACTCCACTTCTGCATGTGTAACACAAGAATATGAGAGCAAAGCAAGTTGTTTGGTTTCATTTTATTTTTATCATCAGTTCGTGAGGTGGTGCTGGTTTGGGGGCACCTACTTGAGCTGTCCAGCTGAGGAACTGGACCTGCCTGCACAGGGTGGCCTCTGAGCCCAGGAGGTGTCCCATCTCCCTGACTGCAGTGTCTCCAGAAGCAGTGCTGGAGACATCACCTCATTGATGATCACTGTACATCTGGGGAGGGACAGGACTGCCTTGGGAGACGATGGCTGGTACACCTCGTGTCCCAGGAGAAGGTCCAGGGGCAGTGTGACAGTAGCCTGCCTCTTCCCTGCCTCTCGGGTGCAAGGAGGTGGCTGAGGCCGTGCCCTGGGCTGAGGGTGCTGCTCTGGCTGCCCCTGGGCTGGATGTCTGCTGTTCAGTGGCAGCTCACCAGTGTCTTATTTATGGCAGGCTCACAGCAACGTAGCTTGTTTTCTTCTTGCAGGCTGGTTCTCTGTACTCTCAGTGAGCAGGAAGGGGCTAGCCTAAGCAAAAATTTCTGTAGAGCTGTTGCAGACCTCTTTGGTTGCCAGTGGCAAAATGCCCACTCCTGGTGGTACTGCCAGTAGAGCTCTGCTACCAGCAGGTTTTGCTATGGGGGCAAGTACACTTTGTCTTGGTGCTTCCAGTTCCCAAGAGGACAAGCTGCACTGGAATTCTGGTAATACACTGTTAAAGCCATTGGCCTGGATCTTTAAGCTGAAATTTCTAAGTACCTGAGACCTACCCAGTGGGGAAGCAGGCTGACTTCTCATGGTTTTCTGCTGAGGCTCTATTTTAATTTTTGCCTCTAGCACGGTTCTGTATGGATCAAATACCAAAAGATAGTTTAAACACAGGAAAAAATATGGATGGAGAAGAAATACAGAACTTATGGAAGCCACATGATTTTGTTTGGAGATGGTCCACTATGCCAACAAAGCTTAATGAATATTGCATTTTTCTTTGTTCATAGGAGCAGGATGAGTGTAAGTCACCTACCACTTTTCTTTGTGCCCGTGACAAATCCACACATTTTGAGATCATAATCATAAATGTTCAGTAGACAGTGTGCCATCCCACTCCCTTTTTTATGGTAAAATAAAAAGCTCTTTACACTGCACCTACTATTCTTCCAAAATAATTTAACTTGATTGATTCTACTCCAATAGAAAACTCCTTATAATAAAGTTTTATGTTTTAGCTAAAGGGATTAATGAAGATTTCAAGCCTGGTTTGTCAGTGAGTGGCTTGCATACCAACTCAGAATTGTAGAACAATAGGGTTATTTAAACAGGAAAAGATGTGGTCCTGATTTTCTTGTAGCTATATTGATTAAAGCTTGTCTGCATGCAAAATATTACATAGCTCTGTATTTTTCTGCACTGACATCTGATTTCTATGTATGATTGTATAATAATAATACAATAATAATATGATTGTACAATCACTGTATGATTGTATAAATACATATATGGAATAGAGATTAATTTTTAAAACATTTGGTTTATGAAGGTACCACAATTGACTTTTGATGGTGTAATCCCCCTTTAAAATAGTTCCCATTGAAGACAACTATTTATAGTCCATGACATCAGGGGCATGACACTTGCAACTTCAGATAACATATGTATACTCCCCGTGCAAAACCCCTTCCTGTTTTGTTTTCAGCTTTGGGTATGTTACTCATTAGTATCTATTTTTGTTGTGAAACTGTCTCTTTTACATCTACAAATACTTTCCTTTTCCATAGGGAAATGGTTTATTTGCATATACACTAAATAAAAGGATAAAGACTCAATTTTTAAGGTAGGCTCTGATTTTAAAAAGCTTGTTATAAAACATATTTTTATATTACACCTATGGATGCCAATTACTTTTCAGGTGATTTGTTTTTTGTTAGTTGAAAACTGCGAAACAGGGTAGTGAAATTTTATTTTTTTTCCCCCACATAAGCAATTCGCATTTCTTTATGTAGAATTACAATTAAACTGTTAGTTATACACTAACTCAGTGTTTTCACTTGCTGTTAATGGTATTTTGTTTGGGGGATGTGAGTGATCTTTTCACTGGTCACGCTATTACATTTTTACCCGTCTATGTCAAAAATTAATTAGTAATTTCAGGTAATGCAGAGTGGCTTAGTCATTTCTGAAGTATTTCAAGGCACTGCAAGGATGACACAGCCATGTTAGTAATTAACTATGCCAGCCTTTATTCTTGTTCTGGCTAGAAACTCAACTAAAAGTTTCCAGTGGTATTGCATTTTGACATCTCAAAGGCTCAGCTATTCCCCCAGCCTAGAGGTATAAAAGCATCAGTTAAGAGTGTCCAAAAAATTAATTGGACCCTCTCAGTTTTGTGCTTTTACATCACTGCTATCCAAGAAGAAAGCAAATGGGGAGAACTTAGCTTGTGCCTTGTGTGGAACTGTGTGACAATGTGAACTTCTTTTTTATTTGTTGGCTCAGGAAGGAAACCAATCAATCTGGGTTAAGAGATTGAGGGATTTGAGCTGGGTTGCAATTTTAGCATGACTCATAACACTTCACAAAATTAGCTTGCCAAGAAGATGTGCTTCTGCAAAACTGTGAAGTACCTGGGCTCGAGGTATAGCTGGAAGAGAAATCATTTTGACAGAAGAGCTCATAAAAGTCCAGCTCACGTCTTTTGGTGATGGCAATTGAAAGAATCATCAGTATTGATCATCTCAAGTCCTTGTAGCCTGAGCTCCTGCACAGTGCCACATGACCTTCAGCTCCTCTTTGCTGTGGAGATCCTGGATAATAAGCACAAAAGTAGGGGCAAATACTGAAGAGAAGACAGAAGCAGGGGCATAGCCAGCTATCCACAGAGCATCAGTAAGTGATTGTCCGGCATGCAAATCCTGGCCCCACAGTTTAGGATTTGATACCCAAGAAGTGGAGTGCTTGGAACAAGCATATCTTAACATTTCCAGTTAATTAAATGTCTTGAGAAACATTCTTGATTTTTCTCACCGATTTTGTGATGTCTAAGGGAAAATAATTTTGTTGTAAGCAGTTTTGCACGTTTATGCAATCACATAACTGCATGGAGACAGTAGGAAATGGGATAAAAATATGATGGGATACTTGTAGGTGAAATTTCCAGAACTTTTGTGCATTTTAATTTACTAAATCTAGTTTTCATAGTTTAAAAGAACACCCCACCTAGACACAAGGTGGCCTCATCATTTATCTGAAAGGAAGATAACTAATCTTTGTTGTAGTTGTATCTCTTCACTGGTGGAGGCTACTTCAGTGAAGCTTGTTTTTGTTTTGTTGTGCCAGCAAGGAGTTAAGTACCAAACCAGATGCTACTTTTGCTACTCTTATTGGCAGCTGCCCTGCTCTGCTTCTGAACTTACTGCCCTGCCATTTCCCCTACACCTGCATGTATGACTTGATTTCCTTCATCCTCCCCCTCTCACCACTCTCCTCCTTGAGATAATTGCCTTTTGCTGTTCAAGTGCTGTGGTGCTGAGCACAGGGGCTGAGAACAGGAAGAGTTTTCTTGCTGAGCTTCATCTGTGGCCCATCAAGTACTTGTGTGATGGAGGCAGAGTAGTGAAGGGGGCAGCTGCAGGAGGAAAATAGAGGAGCTGGAAGCAGAGGGAAGGTAGTAAAGAGAGTAGTGATAGAAGCTTGAGCTATTTCATACTAGAACAGAACATGCAGGATAAAAATCTAAGCACAGAAGGAGAATAATTTTCTACTTGTAAAGTTTTCCAAAGAATTCCAAATTTTCATTACTGTTCTAGAGCCTAAAAAATTAGGCCTGAGCCCTCAGTGTTTCTTGAGTCTTGTCTAGGATTGGCCACTGCTGAGAATGTATATGTCTGCTTCTGCTGGGAAATGCTCTGCTTGCTCAAGTGGCAGTATATGTGACATGGCTCTAGTTTGCCTAATCTTGTTGTAGCCCTGTTGATGAACATCATAGGGATCAACAAGATTCCGCATGTTGGAACAGCTATATTTTTTCTGTTATTATTCTTTCCCTCCCTAAATATATAGAAATAATACATAAATATATAAAAACATCATATAAAATTATATAAATTATATATATATTATATAACTATATCTAAAATTATATATAACACCCAGTGTTAAATAGATAAATTTTAAGTGTGTACTTATTTTGAGAGGAAAAGAGTATATGATGGTAATTCAAGCAAAGCTGTAATATAAAGGGATAATTCAGTGAGGAGGCTGAATTAAAGTTGCACAAGCTTTTTTTTTTTTTTTCCTTAAATTAATCTGATGCAGGATAATTGTCTGAAAATAACTAAAAGCTCAGCTATGAACTTTTATACACCCCGGAAGGAATGCTTATATATAATGTTTCACAGGAAAGTACTGAAGGCAAAATGCCAGTAATGATTGCATGAAGTGCAAAGTAGATTTATTTCATCATAAGAAAATTGTAGATTAACATTTGTACTTCCCTCTGTTTTTCTGCACCCTCTGCACTCTTCATATATCTGTATTTCTTATCTGTGGGTGTGGTGCATTTCCTACAGCAGGAAAAGTTCTTGCGGGTTTGGTGTCATGTGGCACAATTAGATATTCTCCTGCTACTTGTCTGCTGTGAATCACACCCTTAGGTCTGGAATACAGAACTGCAGGATTCCCAACCCCTCATGCACACAAGGACAGCTTAAAGAGTGACATTTGAGTATTGACAGAATAAGATGAGCACCATCATCATTAAACACTCAGGTCTGGAATTACACAGGTACTTTGATTTTTTGTTCCCTTCCCCTCCAACGTGAAGAAATCACTTTTATTTTAATGACATACTTCATAAGTAGAAGCCAGCAAGGTTTCAGCCATCAGCTGCTATGCAAACAGCCCTCCCAAACAGGTTAATTCGGGAGGGCTTTGATGAGTGTCACATCTAATGCCTTGCTGCTTCCAGCTTTACCTGGTCAGGGCTCGGATGGGAGCCGTGGTTCAAAGCTGCACACAGACCCAAATCACAGCGCCGGGGCGTGCATTGGCTGGGAGCTGACAGGGCTTAAGGAATCACCTGCGGCTGGATCGAGTCTGGGATGGGAAGTAGGAAGTGCTGTACTCAAGCTTCCTGTATAAATAAATGCAGCTTTCTTTCCCCCAGCTGCTGCATGCGGGCTGTGACGCGCGGCTGGGGTCTGATGGCAGCGTGCGCTTCCTAGCAGGGAGGGAGGGGATGGTTTGTCGGGGCGGCACAGGGGCTGCGAGGCGAGTCCTGCTGCGGCAGCCCTTAAAAAGTGTCCGGCCGTCAGCCAGCCACGGGAGAGGAAGGGCGTGGGGGAGCGATCTGCTCCGCTCCTCGCTGCTGCGAGCTCCGGGGGTCTGTGCCATCCTGCCTCTTTGGGAATGCCACAGTCCGAGCGCAGCCGCTGAGAGAGGAGCCGCGCAGCTGGCAGCGAGTGCCGCTCTCCTCTCAAGGTAGGTTGGAATACGGCTTTTTTCATCAAGGATGCCCTAAAAGAACGGAAAGCCAGCATTTGCTTCTAATGAGTGGAAAAGGCTGTTTCTTCTTCTTTTTTTCTTTTTTTCTTTTTTCTTTTTTTTTTTTTTAAGGTAAGGTTTAGAATGATTAAATAGCTAAAATAAATGTTATTTGTGGTTGGCTAAAATCAAGCTATGTGCTGCTTAGAGCTGAAGCTGAAGGAAGCCTTGGTCTCCTGTTAAAGGCTGAAAATAAATAAGACACCAAGTACTTCCCAAAAGGGTGAAATGACTTTTGACAGTGTAACTTTTGGAGAAATATCTGTGTGAAGTGTTTAAAAATGCTGCAGTATTAGGAGGTACCTGTGTGAAAGGCAATTGCTAAAATGGCATACTGTCAATATGTTTTAGTTTAAATAGAAGAACTTCTTTCATACTGAAAAAATACCTGATTAAGCTGGAGGAAGCCTGAGTTTAAAATGCTGATACTTCCTCCTGCTTTAATGGCATTTCTTCTGCCACAGTCCTGTGCAGCTGGTATCAGGAAGGAAAAAAATACATTCATCTGTATTGTAAGTGTTAACTTCTAATCCGTGTTAATGTACACTTCTAATCTGCTCAGGGTTTAGGGTGATGTCGTTTATGTAAGCACATACAAAATATACCATACTTTTGTTTTCTAGCTTGCATTTTAAATGTTTTTGACACTAAGAACAGACAACTGCATTTACTGGAATGTTTGCACTGCTTTCTCATCATAAGGCTTTCTCAGTGCAAAGCAGCTTTAGTAATGAAGATGTTTCAGTCTAGTTTATTTTAAAACCCTGTATTTTCTGTAGTACTAAAGCACTGCTTCCTAACTGCATACAGCAATATCAAATGTCTTCCTTCAGAGAGCACTGTAAATTGTAAAATATTTAGAATTACTGTAGTGAAGAAAGCATTGCAGGGTATCTTCAAATTCTCTTGGTCAATAGACACCAAATGCTTTAAAGAAGTAAATTTTAGCAGAGGTACAGGCTGTGACTGAAATACCCCCATGCAGCTTTCCAACTCTCTGTGAGCAGGCAGAGCAATCTGATATGTTTGGCTGCCCTCAGCCTGAAGGGCAAGTGGTCTCACTTAAGGGCAGGCACTGGGTTTGGGATTCCAGTATTTACATAAACAGAAGTTTCAAAATCCTGTCCTTAAATATTTTTCAAAACAAATATATTGTCCTGATTCTTGTTCTGTATAGGACTTGTCTGTGCATGAATGTGAGTGGGTGTCTGGGTTGTTGCTTTAACATGAAAGTGGCTGAAACCCTTCCTTCAATGAACGTAAGCTATTTTGGAGAAAGTACTGCACATTGATAAGGGCATGGCTGCAGTTATGCTGCTGGAAGTAATGCTTTAGATTATGGATTGAGAAGTGTGTCTTTGCAGAGTGTCTAAAGCTGAAGTAAAGTGGAGTTATTCTTTCAAAATAAACCAGAGCTACTCCAGAGCCAAGCCAGTATGATGAGAATCAGACTCCTTTTCTCCCATGCATCTTACTGTCTGATGGGGATATTTCACACAAAGTCCTGTCTGCTCACACAAGGACACACAAACCTTCCTAGGCTTTATGTGGAACTAGCATTTGGCAACCTGGAATAAGTGTCTGTTCCCCATGCTGAAGTATATTCTGCATGCACCTTTCTGGTGGTCATAAGCTTCTTTCCTGCAGATGTTACATTTTGGTGACTCTGTTTGTGTGATAGTATGCTTTGGGGCAAAAGTTAGCAATATAAATATCAAAAAATGCGGAGTTTTTTCTCTCTAGCTAGGTTCTTAGATTGCATTTTACTCTCTAAATGCTTCACAAGCTTTGTAGAAATAAATAGTGGGGAAGTGGTTGTCTGGCCTTTCCCTTTTGGTGGAGGAAAGTATGTACTTGTCCATATTATTATTGTGAGTTTAAAACGCAACTGTGAGAAGCAGCAAGCTACTCTACAGGGAAACAAGCAGTGCTATTGCTTAACCTGGTTCACAGCTCATTAGTACACCTCTGATAATATCTGTGGTGTGAGCCTGAGCCCTGTGCCTGCAGTTCACCCTGTTCAGGCCTTTCAGTGGTGAGAGCCACTGGAGTGTGTTACTCTGATGTAGCTCGAAAGAACTGCTGTAGACTTGCTGTCCCTCTTCTGGAGTGGGGAATTTTCTTGAATGTGCCTGAAACTTCACAGTGCCTATAGGTTGTACATATCAGATCCATAAATATCTCCTGGTACTGTGATACCTGAGACCATAATTACAGCTCTGGGCCCATGGATATCTCTGGCACATGTGAACAAAATACTGTGGCAAGCTGCCAGTGTTGCTGTGAGCTGAGTCCATCAGACCTCCTTGCATATCCTAAAGCAGACATTGCCTTCAGCTTCGTGGGGCTGAAAGTGATTCTGGAGCTGTGCTTTTCCTCTGGTACTTGCCCAGAGCTGGGTACAATTCACTCCTCCTCCTCTGGTTTCTCCATGCCAAAAGCAGAGCCCAGTATAATGCACTTCACAAATTGTTTTCTTTACCCTGACATTCATTCCATTTGAAAACTAATCTTTCAGTTTGCAAAGGGAAACACTGAACAAAACAAGAAAGAACAGATCCAGAGGGAAAGACAGCAATGATATTAAGCCCAGCCTCTAGCATTCTGTATTTCTGCTGAAGCATAGCTGAGCGCCAGTGCTAGACTATGAGCCTTCTCACTTGACAGAAGCACAGGTCTGAGGGCCATCGTGCACTGCAAATTTACCTAGTCTTGGACAAACATTTACAGAGATGCTTGTGCCAAATAACTTTGTGCTGATCAGTAAGAAAATAGTGTTCAGTAATCGTTCTGTGTCTCTTCTAAATGGTTCCAGCTCAGTGGGAACTTAGTGGGCTTTACATTCGTAAAGTAGGTCACTGCTAGGAGATACTAAAACACTAAAAAAAAGAGAAGTATCTCAAAATACAAAGGTCCTTATCCTTCCCTTCCTGCTGAAGTAGGGCTTTTCCAACTCCTAGTCTTCCAGGAGGAACAGAGGTGCCAAGTAGAAATTTCTAGGCTTGGGAGCATAACTAGGTTAACTACATTGTAAACACACTTTCAAATAAAAAGTGTAGCTATGTAAAAAACCACTTTGTTTTTGGGGTTTCCTAGATCTCTTTGTATGTATTGGTACTTGTGCACAATCACATTATGTGTTTCTCATTTCTGATTTTCTTTTATTCTGTTATAATAGTGAAAAAATGTCATGAGCTGACCAAGATCTGGGTGTTTTTTTCCTGTATTTTTGGGGGAATCTGCTCAACCCGCAAGAGAAAACCCATAGTATGTAGTTAGATAGGTCACCAGTTTACCTTCTGCTTTTGAGTGTCCTTGATTCCTGCAAGTACAGTTCCAGCTTTGGTGGAGTTGGGGCTAACTTAACTATGGGACCTACAAGCATCCTTGCTCCTTCTGAGTGAGTCATTATCTCTGGAGTCCCAAAGCCAGCCAGCACCAGGTGCAATGATTTGGGACACATGAATCTGACTTTGGGTCCATGCACTCTGGAACGAATTCCCTGCATGGAGTTACTTCGTGTTTATTTCCTGAGCTTGTTGTAGACACAGCCATCATGGGTACTTGTTATACATGATTTTTGTTGCAAGGAGAGAAAAGAGAGCATAGAATCATGGAATGGCTTGGGTTGGAAGGGACCTCGAAGACAGACCATCTAGTTCCAATTTACCTGCCATGGGCAGGGTCACCTTCCACTGGACCAGGTTGTTCACAATCCTATCCAACCTGGCCTTCCAAGAATGAGATATCCACAGCTTCTCTAGGCAGTCTGTTCCAGTGTCTCACTACCCCTCTGAGGAAAGAATTTATTCCTAGCACCTAATGTAAATCTCCCCTCTTCCAGTTTAAAACCATTCCTCTTGTTCTATCACTATCTGCCTGTGTAAAAATTACTTTTCCGTTTTTTATAGACCCCCTTTATGAACTGGAATGCCACACGGATGTGTTCCTGAAGCCTTTCCCTCTCCAGGCAGAACAATCCCAGCTCTCTCAGCCTGTCTTTGGAGGAGAGTTGTTCCAGCCTTCTGATTGTCTTTGTGGCCCTTTTCTAGTCATGCTCTCACAGGGCCATGTGCTTCCTGTGCTGAGGACCCCAGGGCTAGATTCAGAATTCCAGGTGGGATAGCAGAGTAGAGGGGCAGAATCCCCTCCCTTGATCTCCTGCCCACGTTGCTTTTGGTGCAGCCCAGGATGTGGTTGGCATTTTGGACTGCAAGCACTGATGCTGTTGACTCATGTCCAAGTTTTGATCCACAAGAACCCCCCAAGTAATTTTTGGCAAAGCAGCTCTCAATGAGTTCTTCTCGCATTCTGTACCCATGTCTGGGATTGCCCTGAACCAGGTGCAGCACTCTGCACGTGGACTTGTTGAACCATTTAGTTCTTAAGCACCCACTTCTCTAGTTTGTCCAGATACTGGTTAGGAGACAGAATACAGAATCACTTTTTATTAGAAGGAAAAATTACCATTTTACTGCCATGCTCATGCTTCTGCTCTTTAATTGAGACTGTCAGTATTTGTGTCTGTTGCAAGCTTTTCTGCCTTTTGCTTTGTTGTAAAAATGAGGAGAGGATGGAAAGTATAAGACATGAGTCATTACTTGAGGAGTGGTTGTTGTCTGGGTATCTGACAGAGGCTTTGATGATACTCATGTTTGGTTATACAAACTGTTGAATTTTCAGATAGACGGGAAGGAAACTAGCAAATCTGAAAACATTTACATGTTCTACATATTTGCAAAAAGGAAAAATCACTGGAACAGAAGAGCTGTATCTGTTTTTCAGGAACTAGAAAGATTCCTTCGAGGCTACCTCTGCTTACACTCTTATGTACTGTATGTTGCTGTGGTGTGGGGGAGATTTCTTTGCACATGTGTACATGTAGCTGCAAATAATTCAAAATTACACGCTCTAAATTTCTATGTACATAGAAGGAAAAACACATTTCATGGCAACCAGCATCCAGGCTAATCCTTTGCATGCAAAGAAAATTCCAGAATTAAGTAGAAGCAGTGACATGCAGGCTGGCACTGGTTATGTCTGAGCAGTAGATCAGAGAGTTCATGTGTTCTGCCTGTGTTTAATTGTGTTTAATTTTTCCCCCTTTCCAAAAAAAAAAAAAAAAAAAAAGGTTATGAAGCTGTAGTCATTGGGGAAATCAAGTTGATCCTGTGGGCTGTTTACCACTGCACTCACTGGAACATTTTTTACAGCAGCGGGCGCTCTGCCAACCACTGGTACTGGAACTCTTCCCCATGGGGTTTACCCATTTTAGGGCTAAGATAACATCCACAGGGCCAGCAATAACTTGCTTGCTGAAATTTTTCACAATGGAGAAGATGCAATCTTGCACCCTCTTGACCTCTCCGCAGTTGCACTGATGGTTTCAGTGGTGGGGATTCTTTATCACAATTTCCACAGAAAATCTGTGGGAAAGGCAGTCATGCCCTTTGCCAGGAGTGAAGTAGAAGCCACATACGTGTACATAATTTAGACAGTGCTACTATGAGGAATGTATTTTTTGGATTGGTCAATGTTTTTGTTGCAAATACCCAAGCAGTGTGCATGGCTTGAGCAGTTTCAACCCCCTTGTTAACTTTGCTTATCCCATTTTGGGAGGATAGACCAACAAACATACATTTGTAAGGAGTAGAGAAAAAGTCAAGAATTCTTGTCTTTTCTCCAAATTCCGCAACAATGAGGACAAAATGCCTATTTTGCCTATGGGCATTAGTTGTCACGGTCATAATTAAAAGACCAGCTAGCAGAAAGTTTCTAGGAAGGTTTCTGTAAGACTGTCATCCTATAACATAACAAGTCTATGAGTTCTTTTCAGTTCTACTTATTCATTTTTCTGAGAGTTTGGAAGGTGGGGCAGCTTCTTTCAAAGATAAGCTCCCAGTTGCTTATCTTTGCACACATAATGCACAGGTCCATTGAAAAATAGTCCTTTGGAAACACTCCCATTGGCAGGACTTTGCATGGATCATGTAGAGACTAGCCAGTTGTTACCAGATGCTGAGGCACTTGAGGCTGAAATCTTGTCTGTTTACAGATTGCTGTTCTCCCTTGTAATTATTTCTGTAATGAATGTAAAAAATTGGAATTGGAGTGAGGGAGTGATGAACACAAACCTCTAACTGCGTTTCATGGACACGTCTGGTTTATTAGATGTCTTATACTAACAGCTGGATTTCTAAGTAGTTACATTGAGCCCCTGAGAAACTAACTGTGTTCCCTGTGCTTGGCACAGTACAGGCAAAAATCTTCTTGTGAATTCTTGGAGCCTGAGGCACAGAGACAGAAGGGGGATGTGGAAAATAGGGTGGGAGGGTGCAGGGCAGCAAAGAGACAACATTGTGTTGTGTGATAGACAGTGTCATCAGTCAAACAGCTTTTTTAGTCAGGTTTAAGAAAATGCCATATTTGTTTTACACTGTTAATAAAATGCAGAGCAAAATAGATAATGTGTGTTAAAAAATGTTTATTTATAAAAATGGGAATATACAGTTGTTTTAAAAATACATGGCTGTTAAAGTTAGTCAAGAGTGTAAGACTGATAGTAGTTGAAGGTATTTTTGCTATGCCAGCATAGTTTGCAACTTCTGTTTAGTAGCATGTACATGAAGCTTATCAGAGTTCAGAAGTGCCCCAAATTCAAAGCCTGGGCACGTGGGGCTCCTCCACACTGGAGCAGTAGGCAATATGGAAGGAATTACGTGCAGCAGAATTCCTCCCAGGATCTCTTTCCCAGTGTGCTGGGCTCTTACCTTTTCCCATCCACTGGCTGGGAAAGAGGGAGATGAAATGTGAATACTGAGAGTACAAGCAGAGAGATGCTCAGTCAGGGGATTGTTACTGGCATTTACTTCTCCTTTTTGCCTCTGCATATCTGGCCAGAGTTGAAACTTGTCCTTTCTTCGTTTCCAGTTGCCTTTGGAAGGACTCATTGAGGAGCTGGCAGAGGAGTGGTTTAGGGATACACTCTGACTAGTTTAATTACCAGTCATGAAAAGCAGTAGTAATAGTTACTTCAGTAAATGTGTTTAGTTTCAAAACAGCCTCGTGTCCAGGTCCAAACCTCTGTTATTGTTTCTTGCCAAATTTCAGCAAGTCAGTAGCTGTTCATGTTGTTTTCTTAATGGCAAAGGCTTATGCTAGAGGTAGTGACTTCCCCAAGGTCTAATCCTCAGATTTGTCTCCCAGTCTTTGATTCACTGACTGTCCTTGTAGCTAAGACTTGAAAGTTTCCACTGGGTAAGCTTTCTAAGTCATTGAGATACATTTAGTTCAAGGGCAGTTTTCAATGTTTTAATTGTTTTAATTTTGGTTACCTTGAATAACATATTTACTGTATAATAATGAGCAATTTGACCGTAAGATTACACAGGGGCAGACTAAAATATTATATGTATTATTTTTGTTCACTGAGCAGTCACACAAGAATTGTTGCAGAAGGAAAATCAACTTATTCTGTTATTTCTGTTGATGTAAATCTAAAATTGTTAAAAGTGCTTTTCAATGCTTGCAGTGAAAAAAGTCTGTAGGACTTATTTATTCTTGCAAGTTTGCACTTTCTGTGGCTTGACAAAACGAAATGACAGAGATGTTAAAGGTACCATCTTATTGCAAGCACTGAGAAAAATTTTCAGATCACCCCATCTAAAAATAAACACACATTAATTTTTTTTTTCAATAGATGGCTTTCAGTACAATTTGCAGAATTCAGTGGAGGATCAGTTTCCTTGTTCCTGTCAGTTGAGTTGTTCCTTGGCTTCTGGCAAACTCTGCATGCTTCTCTTGACGTCAAGAAGTTTCTTGCTGGCCCTTTGGAGGCCTGGCTTTGTGTCACATCTCTATTTGCCTTGATCTGCTTGCCTTGCAGTCAGGACACTGCTCCAGACACAGCTTTGACATTCTCCAGCCAGGGGACCCTGAGAGCCCAATTAGTTTCCTGTTAGAAGAAGAGTGCAATCTGCAATCACATGAAGCTGGTCCCTCTGTTTTCCACTGCTTTTACTTTAACAGTGTGTGTTTACAAATATCTTCTAAAAACCCTTGTTTTAGAATAGGCCAATGTTGCAAATGTCTTCTGAACACACCCTATCTAAACTGTAAACATTCCAGCTCAGAGATTTAGCACATCCCAAGGTTTTGTTATCCGATCAACAAAAATAAACATTTTTTCTGTGTCAAAGGCGAATTGTTACATCTGACTTCCTATTCTTGTTTCAGCAGAGACAGCTAGGCAAATTATCAACCCATTTGACCTCCCAAAAGCTCAATTCCTTTTACTTAGTAAATGCCACAGTTACCAAAAGCCTTCATGTGGTCTGAAAGAAAGATCTATCATTTGTCATTGTGAAGAATGTGTTTTTATTTAATAGTGGTATATTACCTCTTGTCAACAGGATGTTGAAAGTAAAGTGCACCAGACTAATTTGGGTGGAAATTCCTTGCAGCTTAGCATTAACATATGTTGCATAGTGTCATTAAGAACAGAGGATGTTATTTAGAAAAGCTTTAGATTTTAATCTCAGACCTGGTAACCAGTACTTGGAATTCTACTTGGTATAATTTTGTTGTTTGAATATGTTTTGGAAATATCTGGAAATGTTTGATGCCAAAACACACTAGTTCTCTTGTCTGACCACACTGTTTCACCGTATTTTGTGCTGATCAGCTTTGCTGAGCACTGTGACCAAGATGAACATAAAACCTTAGAAGAATCCTGCTGTTGACCTCCTGCAGGACCAGGCATGTCACCATAAATAAGCCTGTGCCTCGGGCCAGCACCATCCCACTGCTCAGGCACAGTAAGCCTGATACATCTGGGTCACCCCGCGACTGAAACCCACAGGCTGCCCAGGACTCACATCCAGTAGATCTGGTGCAGGAAGCTGTGGCTTCCCAGCCTGCCAGTGTTGATAGAGCTGTGTCCTCAACTTTGATATGTCCTAGTTTCAAGCTCAGAGCGAGTGAAAGTGGTGGCTTCTGCAGTATGGTCTGAGCTCATCCCATGCAGAATGGATTGCTCCCATCCTCCTGGATTCGATGAGTATTGCCATTTGTTGGCTCCTGTCAGTTTTGGAAAGAGTCGAATACCATGTTTTGATTTTTGCATTTCAGTTTAGTAACAGGCTGAGTTATTTCTCTTTTAGTTGGCATGTTTCTATCTTTAAGTGATCCAAAAGTGCTTTTCCTAGCTCCCCTCAGCTGTAAGTAGCAGCCATTTATTTCGCCATTAGCTCATAGATTTCCTGTTCTTAGACTCTCCTGCTTTTTAAGAGTGGAAGAGGGAAAACCCCACTTTTTTCCCTCTTGCCTGTTCTCAAGCAGTATTGCAAGGAAATCTATAAAGAATTCCCACAATTGCAGAGTCACATCTGTTTCAGAAAAAAAAATAAATTCTGCTGTATTCAGTTAATATCCATGGTCTTCTTGCAAAAAAACCCATATCCCTGAGGACATAGTGACATAGGGTCACAAGAAGTTGCAGTGGAGAACTGGTGTTCTAAATTTTAAAAGTTACTCATACCTCACAGTATTAAAGTACAGTAAACAAGTTATCCAACAAGTGTACTCTCAAAGCCTTGTGGAGACTGATGTATATGTGTCCTAGTGGTGTTTTGGTTTGTTAGAATGTTTTGGAATGATTGGGTGCGTGTGATATTTGGGAAGCTGTTCAATGTGTATTTTAAATATCCCAAAGTGCTGGTATAAAAATTCCTGGGAGAAATCTGGATAATATTCTGAATTACTATAGTCAGTCCCTTTTTTTTGGTGCAAGAGGCTTTCCACTCACTGCATTCCTTTAAAAGTATTTGATATATTTATTTTTCGGTTGCTAGCATGATATGAAAATATTCCATATAGCTACTGCTTCTTCAACAGCAGCTCAAGGTTTTGGGATTTTTTTCCCAGGCATTCCAATGAAAACAAGTGAGAGAAATTGCCTTTGGTGTGTTCTCATGTACCAGCACATTTACCTAGGCTGCTTGTCCTTTACACAAGTTTTCTGACAATAAAAATTTTACAGTATAGAAAGCTGTCATGAAATATTATACATCTGACTTTTCTTAAGCCTTGCTCAAAGAGAACAGATATTGAAATGCTTTTATTCTCTCTAATGCTTCAGCTTGGTAGTATATTATGGTAATCCAGAAATGGGTACTCCTCGTACATGCATGTAATCAAGTGCTTGCTGTTTTAAGGCTCAGATATAATACAGTAATTCTGAATATATTAAAAATGTATTTAAAATGTGACCTTCTATTTGTGGATCTGGTTGCCATTTTTTGAGACCGTGATTTCAGAAAATCTAAGTACTTGTTTAACTTCTTAATAACCTCATTGCAATAAAGCAGAACATTCAGGCTTTGATACACAGGAGCACTAAAACATATGATTGAATGTCATTCTTGAAGATGAAGGCTTTTTTAAATTGGGGCTTTAATCATAATGTTTTACAGCCTAACTGGATTACTGCCTGCTGTATGGACTGGATAGGTAGCTCTGTGTAGGCAGTGCATATCATAAGGAGAAAGTAATGCACCGTGGGTTAGTGGTCTGTCTATAAGACCACAGAAGCTCTAGTGCACTTGACTCGAGCTAATTCTCTGAGCAGAAATGCTGAGTTTAAAAAAGCTGTCTTAGTAATGAATTTTGAATGACATTATCTTGAGAGAGTTGGGACAGCTAAGGACTTGTAACCAAAACTGGTAATGATGGTGTGTCACTGAAATTGATAGAAATGTGGGTTTCTGACAGCTGTCTTCACAAGTCCTAATTTCATAGCTCAGTTTTTATCTTGTAATTTGACCCCATTATCTTAACACTACTCTGTTATATTTTTTAAATCTTTCAGTAATTGCTCTTTTTCCCCAAGGGCCTGATTTTTAGCATTGGTTTTCAACACTCATGTTTTTCAGGTAGTTTTCTTTTATTATTTTATTTTATAAGGAGGGAACCTTAGTTACAGGAAACAACAGAATCCTGAGTGAACAATGTCAAACCAGGTTTTTGTATGGCACTGAAGTAATTTCATAATGGGTGGAGTACTTGAAAAATCTCTATGGCATGAGAAAGAACTTGCAGTGCTTGTAAATGTTTCTCCTAGAGACTTCAGTAAATACCTGGTACACTAAATAGGAGTGTAGCACACATGCTGTGAGTTTGTTTTGGTGCTAAGTTGTTGGGTTTTTTTTTTCTGTAAAAGGGGGAAGTGCTGTGCTAGGTGTTAGACCTACATGTATCCTTATACCTCTTTTCAATCTCACCATGTTTATGCATGTCCACATGCCTGGGTGCTGGTTTATGGGTGTATTGGGCAGAGGGGCCTCTCAGGTCTCACCGTGCCTACAGGATGGACCTGCCAGCCCAAAGGGGAAAACACATTAAGGACCCTTTTTGTTCCATTAATGTTTCCTGGAGCAATGTGTCTCACACTTGCGCATTTCTTGGCTTCCTTTGAACTCCAGTTGCAGGTAAAAGCATACAGCTTGACTGACTTTAGCAGAATTGTTTATAAACATAAGGCTTGAAGTAGCTTCTCCAAGAGCTCTGTTTTTGCAATTGGATACAGCATGTGAGAAAATGAAGGCAGAATTTGTGGTGCTGAACATACTCCATTCATTCTCCTCCACCTTCAGTGCAGGAGGCTTTAATGATTCTATGTGATGTTTCTAAGCGGTGAAAGTCACATTCAGACGCTTTTTTTAAACTAAATACAGTGGGTTGGTTGCAGGCACACCGACAATGTCCTGATGTTGCAGGTCAGGAGACTGCCTGGCTTGTTTTCTCTTTGGCATACACAGAGTAACTTCTGTTCTTTGGTAGTAGTCATGGTTTGAGGCAGCTGGGCAGACTGAAGAGAGCCTTTGTGCAACTCTGACAAGATGTTACCTTAAAATTCCTGCTTACAGGGAAAGTTTCAGCAGTAGGTTGCATTGATTTTTGATACCTCTGTGGAGCTGGGGTGGCTTGACCTTGGCTGATTCCCAGACACCCACCTAGCTGCTCTCTGACCCCTATCACAGGGAGTTAGTAGTTTCCACTTCAGGACACTAATGCCAGGATTTGCAATGGGTACCTGTCTAGAAGTAGGCATTGCAGATACTTGCTGTTAGGAAGTAATTTTCAAGGTTAGACATCAGACAGTCTGGTGTCAGAAGGCCCTGAAGGCAGACAAGTTCTGCATTCCTTCCTCCAGTGCTTTTCTTCTGTTTTCAGTACTTCACTCAAAATCTCCATGCTTTGGTGTTAGTGTTTCTGCTTGTACCTACCCTTCTCAGCCCTTTCTGCTTTGAACACACTCTCTTGTTTTCTTGCTTATGGGCAGTGTTGAGATGTTTCAGGGCTACAAGAAAGCACAAAGCTGTCAGCTCCCAGGGACAAAGCGAAAGTGTCTGCAGGCAGATGAGTGAAATGGAAACGTTGACAGGTCTGAGTGCTTGGCAAGCCGTGGTCCTGGTGCCCGTGCAGTTCACACCCCGCCAGGGCTGACCCTACATGACTCGCTCACATTCGTTCTGACTTTCTGTCCTGCCTTATCCTGTGACATCAGCAGGATGCCCGTCAGGGTCACAGCCAGGGAAGTATGAGTCTTCTTATGAGATGAGCAGCATACAATTTGAGGAAAGATGTCCAATTTCCTGGAAATCCTGTGCAGTGTGAAAGGAGTGTGATCCATGCGTGTGCGTGTACGTGGCTGATAGAAGTAGACAAAAAAAGTGGATCTTCAGAATTCCTGAGTGTTTATGCATTATGGGGTCAGTTTGACCCTTCCTTGCCATGACTCACACTGTGTATTTCAGTATATTCAGACCAGTATATTTCTCTGGATTACAATGCCCTCAAGAAGTGTTTATCCGTATTCCATAATGTCTCATGGAGCCTGTGCTGCTGTTCAGTGGAGGGTTTTTTTTGTGGAGTTGAGGTGCTGCACAACAATTTCAGTGACACATTTCTTGCTTTGTTTGGGATGCTTTCTTAAACAGATCATTTGTGTTTGTAAGCATGAAAGGGAAGGTTTTAATGTTTAACAATTTGTTGTACTTATGAGTGTCCATTGTTTTTCAGAAACTTTCCATTTACTTTTGTTTCCAGTCATTTTTGTTCATATAACCAAATACAGAATGGTCTTTTACTTTTTGTTCCTAACTCGTTCT
>VZTT01018305.1:0-11010 GCA_013400855.1 Buphagus erythrorhynchus | reverse complement strand
CCCAGGATCATTCCAGTGACCCCCGAAGCCATCCCAGCGACCCCCCGGTGCCCTCCCAGTGCCCTGAGCTACTCCCCCCCAGTTCACAGATCCATCTCCAGACTCTTCCCAGGGGCTCCCAGTCCTCCCCGTGCCCTCGCAGCCACTTCCCAGTGCCCCCAGGCCTCCTCCCACTGCCCACAAGACCTTTCTATGTCCCCAAAGGCCCCTTCCCAGTGCCTCCAGTCTCCCCATGACCCTTCCCAGTACCCTCGAGATCCTTCCCAATATCCCCACCACACTCCACACCACAACGCGTATCACCACCAACTTTTAATCCGAACAACACCCAGGGCCAGCGTGTCCCCGCCTGGAGACCCTCACTAGGCTAGGGCGCATTCCCAGGACCCCCTCTCATTTCTTCGCCTGAACGTGGGCGCAGTCGTACTTTCCACGCACCACGGTGAGTTTGACGCCGGGCAGGTCCTGGGTGCGCCCACCCTGCACCAGCACGATGTGGTGCTCCTGCAGGTTGTGGCCCTCACCGGGCACAAAGGCGATGACCTCGCGGCCGGTGCTAAGCCGTACCCGCACGCACCGGCGGTTCGCCGAGTTCGGCTTCTTGGGCTTTCGGATCAGGTTCTTCAGCACCACCCCCTTGATCTGGGGGCGGCCCAGGGTGGGCCCCAGTTTGCGAGGAGGGGGCGCGGGGCGGCCCTGCCGGTGCATCTGGTTCAGCGTGGCCATGGCGGCGGATGGAGAAGGTGGCGGCGGCGACGGGCGGAGCAGCCCCGGACCTGCGGAGGAGACACGGAGGGGGTCAGGGAGTTTGGAGGGGGTTTGGAGNTTGGGGGGGGGCGGCGGGTTTTGGGGAGGACGGGTGATTTACGCACTGTAGCGGGCCAGCGAGGCGGCAGCCCTGAGCACGGCGCGGAGCGACATCTCCGAGGCTCTGAGGGGAGAACGCACGGTCAGAACTGACTGGGGAGGGCACCGGGGACCAGCGGGCAGCGACGGGACCGCAGCCCCCACGTTCCCCTCAGTGCGCCGCCATCTTACCCAGATCCGAGCGCCCCGCGCTGCGATTAGATAGAGGAGATGCCAATCTCCATGATTCGTGCGGTGATTGGTCAAGTTGCCGCTGAATTCCGCCCTAATCGCTGGAGAGCCGCAGCCTCGAGACACGCCCCCTCGGCAGCAACTTCCGTCTTTTACCCCGCCCCCCCTAAGCCCCGCCCCGGACTGCCTTCCCCGCCCTAGGCCACGCCTCTTGCCCATATTCGGCTCCACTTACTCTGCTCCTTGCTCATATTTGAGTGGCCACGCCCCTCCGCCAGTGTCCCCGCCTCTAGGGGCGGGGTCTGTCGCCGCGGCGACGCGAGCGTGGGAGGACCCGGATGTACCTCGCTCCCAACATGGCGGCGGCGGCGGCGGTGGCGGCGGCAGCCGAGTGAGGCCTGAGGGGGCCCCGGGGGGGCTGAGGGCGCTCGGGAGGAATTTGGGGATTTCGGAGAGATCTGGGGTTTGGAGACCCCCCTCCAGGGCCAAGGAATTCTGTGGTGATGGAGGTGGGGGGTTGGGAGTGTGCTTGGGGGCAGTTTGAGGCTCCCCAAATCCCCGGGGGTCGGCAGCAACAGCCTTGAGAAACCCTGGAATTTCCGGGGAGCATCGGAATATGGATCTAAACGGCCCCTGCCCTAAAAACACCCCGAAAAGGGAGGTCCGAGGTGCTCCTGAGGGAATTCCATTCTTCCTGTGCAGCCCTTTTCCCGGAGGACCCGGAACGCGGAGCTGAGGCAGGAAAGTTTTCCCTTCGTGGAAGGTAGGAAACGGATCCAGAATGAATTCCCGGAATTTTTTATCCTAAAGGAATTTGGGGGGGTCTCCTCCCCACGCTCCCATCCAGCCCCAGAGCCCTGGGATGGATTTTTCCAGCGCTTCCTGTGGATTTGGGTCAGGAACTCCAAGGCAGATGGGCACTAGGATTCCTCAGGAATGTCCTAACTTCTCAAAAACAGCGTTTTCCCCCAATTTTGGCGCAGTAGGAAGGGAAATCGCCTTCCCACTGTTTGTTGTGGTGTTCATGTTGCCGTTCCTATATGGAAAAGGAGAAAAACAACAGAAAAAGCCTCTGAATTTGGGCTTTTAGTTGTATTTTCTCTGTAATTTAGTGAATTTTCAAATAAGTAATGGTGGGATAGAGGGATTGACCCGCACTCGGCTTGGAAATTAGTGGAAATTGGGTTTATGGGGAATATCCAGATGTGGGTATTCAGATCCAGCAATCCTGTGGAAATGGCCAAAAACTTACTACTCCCACCATTCCCTGTTGGGATTTGGGGGTAAAAGGTGGAAATTTGGTCACCAACATCTCATTAACGGCTGCAGGATGTGCACGAATTTCTCCGGATTTTCCAGGAAGAAATTCCAAGGGTATTCCTGCCTGTGGCTTTAATTAATCTTTTAATTTGTTCATTCCCATGGGATAAAACCTGGGTTGCCTGGACCCCTGGGCGGAATTTCTGGAGGTGTTCCCGAACCAGCCCCAGGAGGGATTTGCCATTTTCCTGGATTTTGCTGAACTGGATCGTTATGGATGGACGGGATCATTAACTGATTAATTGGATCATCATTAATTGGCCCTTCCTTTGCCCCGAGCCGGAGATTCCCGACGTTCCTGCCTCCCTCTCCCTACACTTCCACCTCCAGGGAAACTTCCGGCTGCAGGATAAGAGCCAAATTCCGCCAGAATTCCTCTTTTTATTTTTTCTTTTACACTTTTGTCCTTCCTCACCCCTTTCCTGGTTCTCCTTCTCCCTGCTCTCCCCCTTCCTCCCCCTTCCCTCTCGTCCTCGTTTTCCCGGTGATCACGGAAGCTTTGAGCAGTCGATTCCCTTTTCCCAGGAGTTCGGATCTCCTGGTTCCCTTCCCGGATTTTTTCCTGTTCTGGTCAGTTTGGAGGCTCCTCGTGGGTCACCAGATTCCTGGAATTCCGGGATTCCTCCGGGCAAAGACCGACACTTCTCCTCCTCTTCCTCCTCCTCCTTTTCCTCCTCCTCCTCCGGCAGATCCAGCTGGGCCAGTCCAACCCGCCTTTCCCGGCCAGAGCACTCCGGCCCCGGCCCCCCCGGCCTCCCTTTCCCGGGAATGTGACCCCTTTGCGGGGAACCCCGGGATTCCAGCCCAGGGGATTGACCCGCGGGTTCGGGACCGCCCGGCGCCGCTTCCCGGCTTGGCTTTGGTTAAGGAAAACAACCCCGCGGAGCAGCCCCGAGCTGCTCCCAGCACGATCCGGCTGGGATTTCGGAGCTCCAGGGATCATCGGGATCACCCGTGCAGATCAAGAAAACGCGCTTTCACCGCTTCTGCCGGAATTCCGGGAGTTTTTGGGACGCTTTGATCTGTCCCTGTTGCCTTCAGGAGCTGCTTCCCGAGGATCCCAAATTCCCACCGGGGCCCCAGGAGGTGGAGGTTTTTCATGGAAGATGTATATTTGGGGGGGTTTGGAGTCTCTTCCTGTTCCGGCTGACACCAGGAAAATAATTCCACAAAAGAAAAAACCCAGTCAGGGATTTCCCAACAAAGACTTTGGCTCTTCCCTCTTCTTCCCAAAAGGATCAAACCCAGCATGAGTTCGGGATTCAGGGAACTTTAGGGGGAAAAAAAAAAAACAGGAATAAGCAGTGGGAATACGAGGTAAGTTTTTCATCTGGCAGAATTTTCTCACCCCGTCCCCCCAGGGATCCCGGGAAGGCTCTGGAGCAGGGATTCCCTGGGAATCCCTTCGGGATCCCTTGGGATTGACCTGGGTGCTCTCCCCATCTTCCTGGGACTCTCTGGTTCCGTAGGGGCCCGCTTGGAATGTTAGGTGAAAATGGAGCAATTTGGGGCAAAGGGAGGAGAGATAGGATGGATGAACCAGCTGCACACGGAGCGGGGGGAAAAATGGGAATACTGAAATTTGGGAAGCAGGATGAAACCAAATGCCACCAAATGTCTGGAATGCCGTGAGGCCACCCTGGGCATTTGTTTTCCTGAGATTCACCCAGGTCCCGTCTGAAAGTCCTGAAATTTGCTGAAGATCCCATTTCAGTCCCTTCTTAGATGCCCTCCTGCCCAGTAACATCTGATTTTCCTGGATTTGGGCTTTATGGGAAGGTGTGAGGCACCGCCGTGCGCCTTTTTTTTTCCCTTTACTTTTCCCTTTCTTTTTCGTCCCAAAGGTGCCAGTGCGATTCCCACCAAGACACAGTGCCAATGATTTGGGGGGAATTTGGGGGATTTTGTGGGGAATTTTAGGGAAAATACGAGAATGTTACACCCAGTGTAGCCTCAGTTCCTTGTTAATTGGTCACTAATTAAACCCTGCTGGGATCCCAGGAATGTAACCTGGGAAGGGCTGAGGGAATAAGTTCACCCCCTCCTGGCCCGCATCCCACCCTCTGGAATTCTTCAGGACCTCTCTGCCCCTGCCAAGTGCCGCCAGTTTTTCCCCAACCATCTAAAAAAAAGGGGATTTTTGGGGTGAAATCCTGTGGATTTGTTGTCCCCGAATACGGCACCTCCCCGATGTTTTGGCTGACCTGCATCATCCTCAAATATTTCCTGTGGAATTCCTAGCAGGAAAAGCCCAAATACAGCAGATTTTAATCCTCCCACTCCAAATTCAGCTGTGATTTCCCCAAACCAGGAGAATTTTCCATCCAAAAATGGGATTTTGGCAATCCAGGAAGGATCCCAGCAGTGTCCTGGAAAGGTGGAAGGAGGCATCAGCCCAGGATGAGGAGGGAAAATGGGGAATATACACAATTCTGACAGATTTTCACTGGAGTGAAAGTGGACAAGGAGAAAAACTTCGTAATGGATCATTGATTTAAGGAGAAAACCTCAAAGATTGGGATAAAATAGTGAGAAAACCTTGGAACTGGTGGGATTCTGGAGCCTGGAAAATGGGATTGAGCTGAGGAGCTGGGAAAAAATGGGAGGAAACAGCAGGAAATTGGCACTGGGAAAAGCAGTGGAAGTGGGAAAAATGAACCCATGGATTCATGTCCCCACTGAGATCACATTCCCAAAACCCTTCTAGCTCAGCTCGTTCCAGGCCTGGAAACTGCAGGAAAAACATGGAAAAAGAGGGAATTAAATCAGCCAAACCCTCAGATTGTGCCCCAGAGCATTGATCCTGGTGCTGGGATCCCAGGAAAAGCGGATTTTTTTAATTTTTTAACACATTTTTTTAATTTGTTTGTTGGTCCAGGTGAGATAACCAATGGATTAATCCCATTTCCAAGTGGGAATTTCTGGCATTCCTGGTGTTTCCAAGCTTGAACTTGGGGAAAAATGGGAAGTAATTGGATAAAAGTGGGGGATGTTCCAGCAGCGAGATTTTTGGTGCTGATCCGATCCATCCCAACGTGTTTCAGCCCAACTACATTTCCAATTTATTTCATGCTAACTATGGGATTTGGGCACTAATCCCATTCCCAGGGACATTCCCCACTGTAACAGTGGATTTCAGGGGCTGATGCCGTTAACGCTGGATTGGGGGGCTGATCCCATTCCCAGGGCTGGATTTCGGGGGCTGGCGCTGTTCCTGATGCCAATTCCCATTCCCCTCACCCTAACCCCGGGTACTGGGTGCTGTTCCCGTTGCCAGGAGCGCGTCCCGGGCCATGTTCTCCAAGAAGAAGAAGCGCGTGGAGATCTCGGCGCCATCCAACTTCGAGCACCGGGTGCACACAGGCTACGACCCCTCGGAGCAGCGCTTCACGGGGCTGCCCCGCCAGTGGCAGGGCCTGCTCGAGGAGTCCGCCCGGCGCCCCAAACCCCTCGTGGACCCCGCCTGTATCACCGCCATCCGCGGGGCCCACAAGGTGCAGGAAACCGGGAGCGTTGAGAATTTGGGGGATTATTGGGTGGGGAGGGTGTGGCCAGGTTGCCGTTCTGGGTTTGGGGTCTTGGAGGAGGTAATGGGGTTCTGAGTGCTCTTTGGGGTTGAATTGGGGCAGTTTGGGGGTCTTGGAACAACAGAATTTTGGGATCATTCAATATTTAGGGGTTATGGAGCAGGTAAGGGGGTGCCAGCCACTCTTGGGGCTCAAAAATCCAAACTGGGGGGAATTTGGGGGTCAGGAAGGTAGAAGCTGCGTCCCACCCCTTTCCTACCTCCCAAAAAGACAAACTGGGGGTTCATGGACTAGGGGATTTTGGGATCATGGGACATGGAGGGGGGAAGTAGAGGCTCATTCAGTTCCCAGGGTGGGTTTGGGGGAATTTGGGGTTATGGAGTATGTGAGGAGGTCCTGGGCATTCTTTGGGGTCAAACTGGGAGGAATTTGGGGGTCTTGGGGCAGGGAGGTGACGGTTGGGTGCCACAGGACAGGGAACCCCTGGTGAGACCCTTCCCCACGCCTGGAACCAGCCCACCCCATGGGAACTTAGGGTCATTCCCACCTGATCTCTTCCCCATTGTACGTGTTCCCAGTTAAATCCCACATCTCCCCATATTCCTACATCCCCACCCATTCCTACATCCACCTATTCCCACCTCAGTTCTGATGTCCCCCAGTTCTCACCCCATCAAACGCCCCAATATTTTGGGACCCTCCCAGCGAGGCTGCACCCCAATCCCTGGGGGGAACCCACGGTCATTTTGGGATCTGAGACTCTCCCCAGAGGGACACCCCAGTCAAGCCCCCTCCCCTCTGCCCATCCTGCCATCCCCCTGCATCCATTCCATGTCATCTTTCTGTTGTTTTTTTTTTTTTTCCTTTTTCCCCCATTTTCCCCATGTGTTCCCCCCTTCCCACAGCCCATCGTGCGTGGCTCCAAAGGGACCCAGGATGGGACCCCCGGGGGCCGGGATGGGACCCTGGCGTGGCTCCTGGACGAGCTGGAGGCCGTGTCCGTGTCCCGCTCCAACTCCCTGCGCCGGGACAGCCCCCCCTGCCCCTCCCGGCACCCCCCGGAGAACGGCCTGGCCCCAGGACCCCCCCGCTCCCGCCCAGAGCCCGGCAGGAGCTGCCGCGGGGACCCAGAGCCAAGCCCCCCCCAGTCCCAGCAGCGGGAGGACCCCAAGGCTGCGGCCGGGCAGGAGCCCCCTCACCCCCACCCTCACCCCGGGGGCCGCCCCAAATCCAGCTCGGCCGGAGAGGGGCCTGCGCGGCCCCCACCCCGCGAGCAGCGCCCGCTCTCGGGGCCCGACCTGCGGCCCCCTGACATTCCCGGTGTTCCCGGCGCTCCCGGAGCAGGGCTGAAGACGGTGCCCGGACGCCCCTTCCACACCTACCCCCGCGCCGACACCGACCCTGGCCGGGGGGCTAGTGCCCAGGTAAAGGGGTGTCTTCAGGCCCTTCCTCATCCTCCTCTTCCTGCTCTTTTTCCTCCTTCGGAGTGGGTTCTCTGTTCCTCTTCCTCACAGCTTCCCATGCTCTGCTGGGATCAGCAGCAGCTTCCTGCCCTAGGGTCACGTCCTTGGCTCTGGAGCGGTTTCATCTTCTTTTGCTTCCTCTTCCTTGCTATGCTTGTCCTTTTCTTCCTCAGAAGCAGCTCCTCTGCTCCTCTTCCTCACAACTTCTCAGAATCGGGACATGCAGGGGCCGCCACCTCCCCTGCCCAGTGCTGCATCCTTGGCACCAGAGCAGTTTCCTCTTCTCTTCCTCCTTCGAAGCAGCTCCTCTGCTCCTCTTCCTCGCATCCTCCAGCTCCACGCTTCCTTCCTGGTGCTGCATCTGTGGCTCCAGAGTCTCTTCCTCTTCCCCTTTTTCATTCAGCCCTTCCTCCCAGCCTCTGCCCAAAGGCCCTGGCGCTGGCCCCCGACATTCCTGTGGGAATTCTGGGGGCTGATGCCCCTCTCCCCTGTCCCCACAGGCCGAGCACCGCCCAGGACGCCCGCAGGAGGTGACCCCCAACGGGCCGGTCCCCGCCGGTGCTCCCAGTGCCTCCCATGCCCCCGGCCCCCCACGCCCCAAAGCCCCGGAGCCATCTGCCCCCGCCCCGGAGCCCCCGGCCCCGCGCGCCCCCGGCCCTGCGCCCACCCCCGCGGGGGGGCCCCAGCGCGTGTCCCACGAGCAGTTCCGGGCAGCGCTGCAGATGGTGGTGGACCCTGGCGACCCCCGCACGTACCTGGACAACTTCATCAAGATCGGCGAGGGCTCCACGGGCGTCGTCTGCATCGCCACCGTGCGCGGCTCCGGCAAGCTCGTGGCCGTCAAAAAGATGGACCTGCGCAAGCAGCAGCGGCGGGAGCTGCTCTTCAACGAGGTGAGAGCAGGGCCAGCCCTGGGGACCCCTTGGGAGCCTTGGAGACCCTAGGGGAGGGAACTTCGGGGACCATCAGGAACCCCTTGGATCCCCTCAGGATGCCCTCGGAGCCTCCTCAAAGCCCCTCAAGGACCTGTTGGTGACCCATCAGGGACCTCTCAAATGCCCTGGGGACACCCGGGGACAGTCCGAGGGACCCACGCCCTTGCCCCCCTCCCTCCTCCAGGTGGTGATCATGCGGGACCACCAGCATGAGAACGTTGTGGAGATGTACAACAGTTACCTGGTGGGCGACGAGCTCTGGGTGGTCATGGAGTTCCTGGAGGGTGGCGCGCTGACAGACATTGTCACCCACACCAGGTGAGTGGGGGAAGCAGGGGTGGCACAAGTGACAGGGCCGTGACAGATCTGACAGGGTGGTGACAGGGCGGTGACAGGGTGGTGGCAGAGTGGTGGCAGGGCTGTGGCAGGGCGGTGTCCGTCCCCCAGGATGTCGGAGGAGCAGATTGCAGCCGTGTGCCGCTCAGTGCTGCGGGCACTTGCCGTGCTCCACGCCCAGGGTGTCATCCACCGTGACATCAAGAGCGACTCCATCCTCCTCACGCATGATGGGCGGGTAGGAACCCACAGAAATTTCCCCCAAATCTCCCCATGGATCCTTTGGGATCCTGCCCCAACCAGCCCCGGCCCCATTGGCAGGTGAAACTCTCAGATTTCGGGTTCTGCGCCCAAGTGAACAAGGAGGTGCCGCGGCGCAAGTCCCTGGTGGGGACCCCGTACTGGATGGCCCCTGAGCTCATCTCCCGCCTGCCCTATGGCCCAGAGGTGGGTTGGGGGGCTTGGGGGAGTTTAGCGGGTCCTGGGTGCATTAGGGGATGTTAGGGTGGGTTTCAGGGGGTTTGGGATGGGTCTAGTGGGGTTGAGGTGGGTGTGTGGGCCCCCAAGCTCATCTCCCCCCTTCTCTACCACCCTGAGCTGTCTTGTGAGGGGGTTGAGATGGGTTTGAGGGTGCCCAGGGTGAGTTTGGGGAGAACAGGGTTGGGTTTGGAATGGGTTTAGGGATGCCCAGGATGGGTTTAGAGTTGCCCAGGGGGAATTTGGGGAGCATAAGGTGGGTTTGGAGTGGCTTTAGGGTTGCCCAGGGTGGGTTTGGGGGTACCCAGCATATGTTTGAGGGGCTCCAAGTGGCCTCCTCTCCAGACCCCCCCATTCTGGAGGCTATGTATTTGGGTGGGGGAGCACAGATTGGGTTTGAGGGGCTCATCCCTAAATCCATCCTCATTTTTGGGGTGACCCTTCCCCTCCCAGGTGGACATCTGGTCTCTGGGGGTGATGGTCATTGAGATGGTGGACGGGGAACCCCCTTATTTCAACGAGCCCCCCCTCAAAGCCATGAAGCTGATCCGGGACAACCTTCCCCCTCGGCTCAAGAATGGCCACAAGGTAACTCGGTGGGACTGCCCCCCTTTTCTGGGGGGCCCCAGGGTGTGTCTCACACCCTCCTTTTCGTTCCCCCCAGGTGTCCCCATCGCTGAAGGGGTTCCTGGAGCGGATGCTGGTGCGGGACCCAGCACAGCGGGCGAGTGCCCCAGAGCTGCTCCGCCACCCCTTCCTGGGGGTTGCGGGCCCCCCCGCCTGCATCGTACCCCTCATGCGGCAGCACCGGCTGCGGTGAGACCCCTCCACCCTTGGGGGACACCCCCCAGCCCCCTCCTGCTCCTCCTCCTCAGCAGCACCCCCAAACTGGAGCAGGACTGGGCTGTTCCTGGGCCCCCCAACCTGTACTACTGAGCTGGGGACCCCACAGCAGAGAATTTGGAGGGGAGCGGGGGTGCAGCTGTTATCCCAGAGATTTGGGGGTGCAGGGGCTCATCGTAGTCCCTCCCACCTTTGGGACCCATTTTGGGGCATTTCCCCCTTTTATTGTTTTTTTTAAGCCCCCTCTTTTCTACCCCCCTTGGGCACTGGGGTATGGCCCTCCTACATCTCCACGAGAGAGGGGTCCCCAAAACTACAGCCCCCCCCTCTCTCCAGCACACCACACTACTGATTTGGAGTGTGTCCCCCCTGGGCCCTCCTTTTCTGTTTTTGTTGATTTTGGGTTTTTTTTGCTCGTTCCTTCCCCTGGGAACTCCCCCCTGCCCCCATGATTTTTGTTTTTTAACAAAGTGATATTTATATGGTCGGGTTTTGTACCGCACAGGATGGGGGGCCCCGGGGGGACGTGGGGCCCCCCCAAATTACACATGTTCTTTTGGAGCCCCTGTGTGCTGTGTGGTTCTTTGGGGGGTTGGGGGGGTACATGGCAGGGGACACCTCCCACATCCCCATGGGGTCAGGGGAATGGGGACACCCCTCCCCCAATAAAAGACCCTTCCAGGCAGGAGCTGCTGCTGCTTCAGGGCTTTATTGACTGCACGGGGGGCAAGGGGGCGCGGCTGTGTCGGCCAATGAGACATGCAGGGTCTCGTGAGGGGCGTGTCCTCAGCATGGCTTGGCCCAGGTTGACTCGCGTTGGCCAAGGTTGACTTCACTTCGCCTGGGTTGGCCCCTGATGGTGGATCTTGGCCAATGCTGACTCGCGTTGACTTATCTTGGCCAACGTTGGTTCGTGTCAGCTCACCTTGGCTCACATCAGCATCTCTTGGCTAACTTGGGCATGGTTTGGCCCACATTGGGTTGACCCACGCTGACTTGGCCCATGTTGACTCACGTTGACCCGCACCGGCTGTTGTTGACCCGCACCGGCTGATGTTGACCCACACTGGC